>JAOWBW010000099.1:2017140-2154395 GCA_026119855.1 Campanula takesimana
TTTTTCAAGTCAGGGCGTTAATTGATAAAAAATAATTTCAGGTCCGTCTTGGGAAATGCGTGTTTACAATCCTTTACCCTTTCATACAATTTTTTCTATATTCGATCTTACCTAACAGTAAATTAAAAATTCATTTTTTGAAAGCTTCAACATAAGAATTAGCCTGTCCACATCTATCCTCATATCAAAAATTTTATTTACAAACCACCCCTCTTGAAACTTATTTACTTTTTAAAACTCAATTCTCTCCCATTTGCTAAATTATGGTTGTATAAAAACCATGGAGAAAGAAAAAGAAGAAGAAAGCCACAGTCAGCTCCACCTTTGCCTGTTATTCCACGATTCGATCGCCTCGTAGACCTAGAACAATCCCTTTTTTTTCTTCTAATGTCATGTGTTACTTGATATCATGATCATGCAGCTAAATCTACTTGAGGAGAAGCATAGTATGTCGTCAGGGCGACATTATGCAATCCTGCTGTAAAGAAAACCGAAGAAGAAGATAATTGCATAAGTTTGAGTTCAGCTCTAGAGGAAGTTCATCAAAAAGGCACGTTAATGGATCGATTGCTATGCTCGAGAATCGTGTTTTACAGGTTTTTTGACGCTCATATACTAATCCATAATCATATGAATATTCAGTATTTTTTTCAAGCTTTGCTAGAAAATTAATTGATATCTTTCTCTCATTTAATTTCATTTGCAGTTAAGCTTAGAAATGGATGAAGGGAACACATCAAGATCAAGCTCTTCAACTGTCCATGTCTCTAAAAACATTTTTGGCCATGATTTGGTCATGTCAAAGGGTTCAAGGCACGATCATGATGATCAAGTAGTTGAAGCGCCTCCGCCCATTCAAGTAAGCTGCACTTTTGTGTGTGCGTTCGCTCATCAACATTTGTAATTAGGAGCAATTTAGAGAAAAACAAAATGTCCACAAAATTACTATTGATACTTGCTGATTGATGTTTCATTAATTAAGCTTGAGATTGCAACTTGGTAGTGTAGAAATTTCTAAGCAAACTAGGGATAGCGTTTTTGATGTTGTCGAAACTGCATAACACCAATGACCTCTTGGTCTATTGGTATCCATGTTGGTATTAGAGGCTTCCCCTAGGGGGAGGTCTCAGGTTCTACTCCCGCTGGGAGCATAGCGTCTCAAATCCAATCCAACGGTCACTACTATATACTGCCAAACAGTCTCGTCATGGCAACGGACCATACCCGAAAATACAATGTCCATCTATCATATTTCCGGTCTCATTTTCATTATAGTAGTATCAAGTTTGTTTAAGAAAGGGTATTCAAAATGGATTAGCAGGTTTAGATGCGGCCAACAAAGGCATTGGAATGATGATTTTGGTCCTAATACAATGGAGTTGAGGTCAAAATAGTAATTTTCCCCCTTATCAAGGTCATGCTGTTTGACAATCTGTTTTTTAAGGGTTTATACTTCTATTTATTTACCGATTGACAAAACTTGTGTGAGACGGATCTCATTTAGAGAGTAAATTGCCTCCTATGGGCGTGGTGGGGCAAACCCATTTCCTCTCTCGTTGAGATCTGTCTCATTTGTGAATGTGATACCGTCACACAAGACTTCCTTCTTAGTGATTTATGTTAGTAACTCTGTTCTAAAAAATGAATATTTAAATTATTTTTGATAAATAGTAAATTTGGTCATTCATTTCATTTTTGACCAGAGGGAGTACAAACGATAAAGGAGGAAGAGGGATTTGAAATGGATGGGAGCAGTTAGATTGCACAGACTGAACTAATGTAAATGATTCACGAAACCGACTGTTATGACTTTCGACTGCACCGGTCCAACTCCGATTGTATTGTATGATTTCACATCATAGTGCATATATAACTAAATATGTAAGTGACTCAAATCCAAACTTATAACAGTATAGCACAGCTATAAATTTACATATTTTCCGATGTAGCAATCCCAAATCCATATAAATTACTGTATCACAAAAGATTTTCTGGATAATTATTAAATAAAGACAACTGCATTTCTTTTACAATTCTCTGACAAATTGGAACAAAAAACAGAGCTTCAACTTTTAGTACTCCATATACTAAGCTCTGTCTTCAAAGGAAACTTCTTTAACCTTCTTCTTGGGCCCCAATTCATCAAGATAATGCTGATAAATGTAAGAAGCAGATCCCCATATTGCCAACATCAAAGAAATCACCTTCACTCCATTCATCTTGTCATGGAAAAACACGACGGCGAAAATGGGGACAATCGGCAAACCTAAAGCAGTTATAACATTCGAGAACAATGAAGAAACCTCAAAAATCAACCCCATAGCACCTATGTTTGAAAGCGCCCATGACACGGCCGTCCCTGCTAAAGTCATCACATACGACACCTTTCCGAGCTTATACAACTCCATTTCCCCACTTATACCCTTCCACTCCTTGCTTGCGAAAAGCCCTATCAATATTAAACACGTCGCGACGAAACTCTGACATATAATCAAACCTAGTACTCTTCCAAATGTGGGTGCTTTAAGTATCTTCCTGAAAACAAGTTGTGATAGCGAGAAGAACAATCCGGCGGAGGCGGCCTGACCTATGGCGCATAAGAACCCGAGCGCGTACTTTGCTTTAGATGAGGTGGACGACTCTGATTGGTCGTTTTGGAATACGAGGAGGGTGGATGAGATGGTTACAAGCACGAGGGAGTTGATGATTAAAGGAGTGAACTTTTGTGCGTTGAGGAAGTATGAAAAGAAAGCGTTGAAGGCCAGTTGACTTGCACAGATTAGCGAAAAAGTGGAAACGGGGAGATATTCGAGGCCGATTGAAAATAATGTGCAGTTGGCTGCGAGGATAATGCCTAGGACAAGATAAATTGACAAGAGGACCGGAAGAGGAGGCTTCTCGACGGGGTTGTTTTTTTTTTGTTTGATACAAGAAAAAGAAAGGTATTAGGATTGGAAATCCTGCGGTTAGAGCAAGTGTAGCCATCCATTTGCTATTTCCGCCCTCCGTGAAATAGAGTCTTCCTAAGAGAGTGGCAATTGCTTGGCCGGAGAGGGCGAAGATAGTGAAGATGAAGGTTCGCATGTAGCGAGTAAAGTTGTTGGATTGTATTTGGTGATCGGTGAATGAAGCTTTAGGTATGATCTCGTCCATAGCTGTTTGAAAGTTCTTCAAACAAGTGAAAAATGTTTGTAAAAACAAAATAATAAATCAGACAGACTGTTACATCACATCTATCATATTTTCTAATCGTTTAAATTTAAAAGAGAAAACGTGATTACCAATGATTGATTTTGGCTCTTCTTTAGCTATGAAATTTGAGTAACTATTAGAAAAATAAATATTTAGAGAATTAGAGAGAGGGAGAGATGTAGAGCAATGTGCATGGAGCAGTACTTATATACTTATAACAAGGTCTATACGTACTTTTTGTTTCAGGTCTATAAAGGCAATTGCAAATTAGTGATGCTACCAATATTTAAATCAATGGTTCATTTTGTTGGTCATCATCTTCGTTTATAATGAAATGATTAATTGAATGAATAAAAAATTAGTTGAGGATAACAAAAAGTAAAATTCAAAATCATTAGTTTATAAATTTTGAATAAAAAATAAAAGAGAACAACAAAAAGTAAAATTCGAAAAAGGGAATGTTTAATTTATAGAAATTTGGTGGTTGATAATGCACCACGATTTTTTATGCTTGTTTTTTCTGTTCATGAAGTTTAAGTTTTCATTATTAAATATTCTTTACCTTTTTTCACTCATCAAATTTGATTTGTGCAATGTGAATGTCCTAATTTCAATGTGTCTGAAGAAATCCAAATTAATACTAGACTCCCTCCGTCTCAAAATAGATGTCGTTTTGGAGTGTTTCACACATATTAAAAAAATATCATTAATGAATGTGAAGAAGTCCCAAATACCCCTAAACTAATTCAACTACCTAGGTAATTAAATGTTTAGGTAAGAGATAGTTTACTATCATTATTAAGGGTATAATTGGTATAGAGCAATAAAAAAACATTGAAAATAGTGAAACGACAAGTATTTTGAGACAAAACTTAACTCCCAAAATGACATCTATTTTGAGACGGAGGGAGTATTCAATAGCATCAATTTTTTTAGCTAGATAATGTAGAAGTTAGTCGAAAGGCGCTATTATAATTTATGTTAATACTCCCGTCTGTCTCAGAAAGATAGTTTTATTTTGACTATTTATAGTAAACAAAAATAAACTTTGAATAAACATTGGTGTCAATTTAATGATCACAATAAAATTATAAAAAAATATTACTCTCTCTGTTCCAAAATAACTTGCACAATTTGACCAAAATTGGTCAAATTAGTAACACTTTGACTTCCACTTTATAAAAGATTTGATGATTCAAATTAAAATCTACAAATTGTTATCTACTAATATTTTTGATGGTGAGTTAATAATAAATTTTAAATTTGTTATTAAGATCATCATTTTTTATAAAGTCTTGGTCAAATTGCACTTAAGTTGACCATTTTGGTCAAAATGGTGCAAGTTGTTTTGGGACGGAGGGAGTATTAATAAATCACTTAATGATTTGTCAATTACAAATTTTAAAATTTTACTATAATGATTATAATGTCACGAATGGTTGGTTAAAGTTATTTTTGTTGACTATAAAAGAAGGAGTATATAAAATGTGTTACTTATTGTATAACACTCAATGTGTCAAGAGTAAAGCACATCTTATTACAATATTTAATGCAACTCTTTCATATAGTCAAAGAAGTTGAAGATTGAAAAAAAAAAAGAGAGAGAATTCAGCTTATTTGTTCCGTAATACTCTCTTCATCCTGGTTTAAGGTTTTTAGTCTAACTTTGCACGCTTATTAAGGAATCAAGGCAAACTTGAGTCAAAAATAATAGTGGGCGGAGGATATAATTGTTCATTCATAAAGCAAGTTGGTGAAAAGTTAGATGTGCAAGTGATGGGCTTTTTTTAATACAGTATATGAACTTTATGAGGACAAAAATGTCCAAAATACTATTCATCATTTGTCATTTAAGGAATAAAGCAACTAAGAACATTAAACTGTGACATACCAAAAAAGAAAGTAAAAACATTAAACTGGAACGGAGAGAGTAATTGTCTATATTTACCAATACACACCTAAGACTATCTCCACCAATGACCTCTTAAAGTGGTCGCTCATAAAAGACAAAAGGGAAAGAAAAAAAAGAAAATGAAAAAAAAAAGACAAAAACTTGTGTGAGAACACTCCAACCCGTCTCATGGGTGAGACGGGTCATTTTTTTGACCCACGTGGCGGGTTCAGTCCATGGGTCATGGGGCGACCCGTCTCATGCATGAGACGGATCCCCTTGTTCTCATGGGAGACCACCTAAAAAAAAAAGGAATGGCCGTGGAAATTGAAAGAACATGGCCGGCTGACCAACCCAATGAACCGAACACATTCTTTCAAAGTTAGTGGCCACACGTCATTTTGTTATTAGTTAGTTAAGATTTTACTCAATTTATTTTGATAAGTTTTAATACAATAATAATTTTGTTTATTTTTTATTAAAAAAAATAAAATCACCAAAAAAAAATATTTTTCCATTCTCTATAAATAGAGTTTAGTCTAATAGATTTTGACACACAATCTCAATTTCTATTTTATTTCACTACAAAATCATCTTTTTATTAAATTCTTTACTTTCCAAATTTCCAAAAATTATCATTCTATTTCATGTATTAATACTTTTACTTTTGCAATGTATTATAATTTCAAATTTTTATTATAAGTTTAATTTTATGTTTATTAAATTTATTTATTTTAAGGTGACCATGTATTAATTAATTTATACTAACCGAATAGAGATAATAGAAATTAAGTATTTGGTAAAGAGTAGTAATGATAAAGAATAATAAAAAATATTGAGTTGGGTTGGGTTGTTAATGGGAGTTAAAAATAAAGAAGTTTGGTTGGGGTGTAGGTTGTGTAGATGGAAGAGAGAGAAATGATACTCCCTCTGTCCCGCTTGAAATTGCAAAACTTGTCATTTTGGGCGTTCCATAGAAATTGCAAAATGCATAAAAGGAAAGTTTTAACTCACTTGCACACTCACATCCACTAACCCACTAACTATTCTCTACCCCACTTTCTCTCTCTCACTCATCTATCAACACTCACAACACATCACCTTTTTCACCTTTTCTCTTAATTCTTGTGCCATAATTTTTTTGTGAAATTTCCACCTGGACGCAGGAGTATTTAATTATTGAGTTGAGTTGGGTGTGTTCACTGATGATGGGGATAGTCAAATCACTTGATGATGGTGTCTCCTATCTTAACCAGTGGTCCAGGTTTGAGCTCTGTGGAGTATACTGTATTTGAGTTTGAGTGATACCCTTTCCGTCCCATTTTAAGAGTCATTTTTTTTTTTAAAAAGCGTCTCATTTTAAGAGTCAAAATCCTATACTCCCTCCGTCCCAAAACACCTTGCACATATTTCTCTTTTGGGTGTCCCATTGGTAAGTCTCACTTTCTCAAAATGGAAAAGATTCCCACTACTTGTCTCTCCTCTCCACTCACAACAACTATCCATTTACTATTCTCTACCCCACTTTCTCTCTCCTTCCCACTCACACCACCCATTTTTCTTACACATTTTATTAATTCCCGTGCATTTCAAAAAGGGTGCAGGTTGTTTTGGGACGGATGGAGTAATAGAAAGTGGGTCTTACATGTTATACTCACAACAATTATCCACTAACTATTCTCTACCTCACTTTCTCTCTCCTACCCACCTATCAACACATCACATTTTCCTTAATTCTTGAACCCATATTTTTTGACTCTTAAAATGGGACGGAGGGAGTATTGTTGTGAGTATAACATGTAAGACCCACTTCTATTTTAAACTTGACTTTATGAACAAATATACTCACTCCGTCTCAATTTAAACTTCAAAAATTTTCATTTTGGATGTTCTATTTTAAACTTAAAAACTTAAAAAGGAAAGTTTCTTATGTGGGCCCTACATGTCATACTCACAGTACATACTAACTACTCCCTCACAACACATCACATTTTCTTAATTCTTGAACTCACTTTCTCTTTCATACCGAACTATCTACACTCATAACATATTACTTTTTTCTTAATTCTTGAACCCATTATTTTTTAAAGTTTAAATTAGGACGGAAGGAGTAAAGAAATGATTAAAGAAGACTGAGTCCCTTATGAGCGTTACTTGCACAAACAAGTGGAAATAAAAGATGCTATGCTAAAAGGTTTTATTTTTCTTTAACTCAAATAATAAATGTTGAGAACAAGTATCTTGAAAAGTAGTGGTCAACACCAATAGGTGTTACAGGTTTTTATGCTCAAATTCTAATCCACAATCAGAATATTTAGTACTTTCCCTGTTTCAAAGTAAGTGTTCATCATTCTATTTCCACGGGGATTAAAAAAAAGTGGGAGTGGTACTGTAAGAAAAAGTGGAAGTGGAGTAAGTGTTGTGAGTATATAAAGTGAGGTAGGAGAGAGAAATTGTGGTAAGGAATAGTGAATTGATTGGTGTTGTGAGTGTAAAAGTAAAGTATGAGAGAGAATGAGTGGAATGAATAGTAAAGATTCTCTTCTATTTAAAGAAGTAGACACTTACTCTGAGACATACTAAAAAGGAAAAATAGACACTTACTCTGGGACAGAGGGAGAAGGAGTAGTATTTTTTCAAGTTTACCTAATTTTAATTTAATATTTTGTTGCAGTTAATTAAGCTTAGAAATGGATGAAGGGGACACGTCAAGTTCAAGGTCAAAAAACCAAATATGTTGTGACTTTAAATATAAATGTTGTTTAAATATAAAAAAAAATAGATAATCTCACTTTTTGCCAAAAAAAAAATAATAAAAATAAGTGGTTAATGCTAACTTGTTTGCAACAAGTTAGCACAAAGTGTCTAGAAGACTGGTATAGTGTTTTGATGTTGCCGGAACTGTATAGTTTCGAAATGAACGGCTCAGCTCAAATCAAGGTCGTGATGTTTTACAATTTACAAATTGGTTTTGTTGCATTATACCCCCTCAGTCCCATTTTAAGAGTTAAAAAAATTGGTGGGTTCAAGAATTAAAGAAACAGTGATGTGTTGTGAGTGTTGATAGTTAGGTAGTAGAGAGAAAGTGAGGTAGAAAATATTAGGAATTGGGAGGGTTGAGAAAGTGAGGTAGAAAATATTAGGAATTGAGAGGGTTAGACGAAGTCAAACATACACGGTGAGAGAAGAAGTAATATGAAGGCCAAACTACATTTATCCCCCCCCCCCCAATGTATACACCGAATCCCACTTTGCACCCCGGCGCAAAATTCGTCCCAAAGTGGTACCCCATGTTTGAATTATCCCACTTTACCTCCTGGCTTCTGACGAACGTTAGAAAACTAACGTAATGCATCACGTGGCTTGTCACAATGGGGTAGTATGGTCATTTTTCGGGTCAGTCAGAGGGGCATATATGTCAAACCAAATGTACATTCCATAAAGAAGGTAGTAGGGGTTGATTATACTCTCTTCAACCAAAGTCCACCATGCCACCACCACCAAAACTCCACCATAGCCACCACTATAACCACCATCAAGGACCACCGTCACAACAGAAGAAGATAGGAAAATGGAGGATTGGAAATGGTGTTTGATTCAAAACAATGCCAAAAAGATTCACGAAAACACCAACAAAATCAACAATTTTACAAAAACCCAAAAACAATCATACTCTAATCAAAGATCAAGACAAAAACAAAAAACTCAGATCTAAGTTCTTCAAGTCTTCAATCTGCTATAGTAGCCTTAAAGAGGGTCGGATTCATCAAGAGGGTCAGATTCGTCGTCGAATTTGGACGGCGGTGGAGTGTGGAAAGGGGAGGGGATGGATCTTAACCGTATTATAGGGAAGGGCGGTAAAGGAAGAGGTGAGGAGGGGGGTGGATTGGGCGAAGCTCCGGCTGTGGGAGAGACGATAGGAGGCTCCGGCAATGGGAGGGACTGGAGGTGGTTGTGAAAAAGCAATGGACGGAGTGGGTTTTGTCGGAGGGTTCCAAGAAAGGAACAATCTGGGTTGACTCTTTTTTTTTTTTTTTTCCTGGGTTCTCTTGGTGCTTACTATGTTTATTACAAAAGTTTTTTTTTTTTTTTTTTTTTTTTTAGTATTGTCTTTAAAAAAAACAAATAAAAATAATTTTTCTATGTTGGAGTTATAATTTATATTTTATTATAATAAATAAGGTAAAAGATAATTTTTATAGTTCTTTTTCATATATGAGAAGAGTGAGGAAATAAATCATAGGAAAAATACAAATTTGAATGAGAATAAAAATGCCTAAAATACCCATCATCTGATATGCACATGACCAAATGCTGTTAATTTTCTAACGTCCGTCAGAAGCCAGGGGGAAAGTGGGATAATTCAAACATAGGGTACAACTTTGGGACAAATTTCGCGTGGGGGAGCAAAGTGGGATTCGGTGTATACTTTGAGGGGGGGTAAATGTAGTTTGGCCCTAATATGAATGACTCAAGTTTATTATAATACTAAAGGTACATATATATATATATATATATATGATAGACAAAATTATAATACCTCGCAAGTACACGAGCTATCGTCATAGCAATATGCAAACACAAGGGTCGAACCACAGAGACTTGGATTAATTCTAAGTTATTTAACTATTTTAAAAACAATAAAATAAAAGATAAATGATCAACATGAACTAGCATATTATGATAGGATGGCGGAATATAAATTCACAATCATCTCCCCTATGCTATGATAATAATAATCAAGTTATCAATCTCAATTCATGGATTCGTTCACTTATGTAAGAATTGGGACGGTCCGGTCGCCGGATTGCAATCCTATTATTTCCTTTATGTTAATACTTTCCGCTAGGTCTATACAACATACAAAAAATTCATGAAGCACTCAAGAACATATGAACCTAAATCCTTTTGACTTCCGCTAGGTCCTCAATTGAATTTAATCATCAAAACAATGGTCAACGTATTATCACCCACGCTAGTGTAGCAATAAATACCCAATAATTCTAAAGTCAATTTATATCTTAAATTATAATTGAAACTAAAAAATTTAGCAAGAATAATATTTTAATAAACAAGAATGAGAAAGAATACAAAAATTATATTAAAGCATAGAATAGATAAAAAAGTTACTTCCAATTCATAGTTGGTTAAATTGTTCTTCATAGACAAAGAACAATCTCCCCAACCTTGCAAACTTTACAAAATATTAACTAGCTACATGATTGATCCAAAAATAACAATAAAACTAACCTAGTATTTATAGGGTAAAACTAACCTAAATCTAAAAGTAAAAAGAATAACTAAAAGAATAATAAAAGAATTAGGAAACTAATAAGAAAATCCTAAACAAAATAGAAAACAAATCCTAAATTCCTAATAATTAATAATGCTTGTGTGCGCTGACTTTCGGCTCAAATAGGGTTGAATTCCAAAATTGCACTTTAGTCCCTGAAGTTTCATGATTTTGTAGTTTAGTCCCCAGATTTTCAGTTTATTGCAGTTTGGTCCTGAAGTTTCATACTTGGCAATTTGGTCCCTGGATTTCAGCAGTCTTTCACAACAGTCCCTGGCCTTCCCAACTTCGATCAATTAAGCTCTTTTTCATCCCCATTTCTCTAAATTGAGCACATAACCACCCTACACAACAAAAACACAAAAAGAACCTAATCAAATAACAAAAGCTTGAGAACAAAGCAATAATTAAGCATAAAAGTACCCAATAGAATGAGTAAAAACTCATTCACCAAATACCCCCAAACTTAATCATTTACTTGTCCTCAAGTAAAAATAAAACGAAACTACTAAACAATAAACATAAATACTACTATAACACGAAAATAAAGAAAACTATTACAATATTTTTGGGTCTCTCCCATAGTTAACATGAAAAACATACTACCATACGTCTCAACACGGGTTAGGAACAAGACCATGCAAATAATTATACACTTGGAATAAATTAAATATTTTTCTTAGGCAAAATGATCAAGCTATAAATCTCTTTTGCATATAGAATATAAATACCATTCCTTAGCCTATCAAGATATGAATAACTTTATAAAGCATAGTACCCAAACATTCTCTTGTTGAATCCGTATTAAACCAAGGCATAAGAAAATTCAACACATGATTCTCCTTTGATGAGCTCCCATACAATTTATCGCTTGATTCCCCTTTATATTTATTTATGTATATATATATCCATATTATTTCTGGCCATTTAGGTCTTCGTAGGTACAAGAATTTTTATTTATTCTTGGAATGGGGATTGGCACCAAGGATTGGGAATTATCGTATTACCACATATCCCTTTTATTTTGGCCTTTATCGCATTTTTGCGAGCATTCGATTCAATACTTTTACTCCTTGCCATTTCTCCCACTCTTCTTAACTAAGACCATTTTATTGGGGAATTTTTCTTTATACTCAACTGGGATTCACTTCAAGGAGACTCAAAGTCCAATTTAACTTATGCCTACCCTTTAATCACACAATCTCACATAAGATAATGCCAGGGTACTATAACTCGATAAAGATACCCAAAATTTTAACACCCAAAAATATGGTATATATTGAATAGTGCACTAAGGAGTTATAACTTAATCATGGAACCTAAGTTAAATATTTAATAAATTCCACATGTACAGAAATTCACAAGCTTTTATCCCTATTTGCAAATCAAATCATCATTGGAGGTAGTTAAAAAAAAGTACAAAAACTACGAGAGAGAGATTTTTTTTTTTTTTTTTTCAAAAGCAAAAAAATGAATTTGACCGCACCGAAGTTGCCTACGTTCCCCCTAGGACAATAAGGGGCTCAGGTCACCGTAGTTCGAACCCGACAAACACAAAAAAAAATAAAAAAAAATAGAAAAACAATTTATAACTAAAACAAAACAAAACAAAACATAGAAAAACAATTTATAACTAAAACAAAACAAAAGCAAATAAATTAAAAATATATTCCCAACCCCAAACTTAAAATGTGCAATGTCCTCATTGTAAACCTAAAGGGGAAGAAATCTACTACGGGGTGATTACATGCCCATCTTATCCATCAAATTATCACCGCCAAACAACCAACAAACCACCCCTAAAAAATTAAGTGGATCACAACCGCATTGTAAAACACAAAGTTAGATGGCAAGAACACAATAGATGGTGGCTGCTGTTCTTCAAATATTGTAACAATAAACCATCAAACCACTCTTAACTATTTCATTAAACAGACACCAACATTATATTAAAGCACGACCGGCACACCAAGTATCCACACAATAAATTAAGTAATCCTAGCACATCAGTAACCCCATACAAACACTCCACACAGTAATCCTAAAGTTCCCCACTGATTTCATATGAATAACAACTTTACAATTTTCAGACATCAAAGCCCAAGTCAATAATCATAACTGAAAAGTTGCAGAACAAGAAATACTTACCTCCAATTGTGACTGAGGGGTGTACCATGTTTAGATTTTTTTTTATGAAGAGCTCACCTCTTGGGTTTGTTGCAGGAGTTTAGGAATAAGAGACCCCAGAAAAGATGACAAAGGGGTGCGGCTTCATAATTTCTTGATCGACACAGGGGCATAGTTGTGAATCAGCCGGAGTTGAGCGGAAGGTTGTTGGTTCGGAAGAGGGGCAGATCACTGACTGTCATTACTGAGATGGTGGGTGCAGCGGCTGTGAACAGAGAGCAGGGAGATGAGGAATGTCGGAGAGGAGATGGGGATCGGGCGGAGCTGGGCGATGCCGACGGCTGCTGTTGAGGAAAGGGTTGCGCCGGCGATGATGGATTGTGGGCGATGGCGATAAAGGGGGCTGCAGTGAGTGAGGGTGCCGCCGTTGAGAAAGATAACGGGCTAGGATTAATTTGGGGATTTTTGCAATAACACCACGCCCTTTTTACCTTTACGCTTTTTTTTTTTTTTTTTTTTTGTTTTTCTTTCTTTCTTTTACAAGTACCAGCCCTAATGCCCTTCATCTCTCTGCAAACCGTTAGGCGCTTTGAATTACTTCCAGATTTTCACTTTGGCCCCCTGCTCACCCTTTTTATTTTCAGATAAATCATGTCCGCTCCTCCCATGTTATGTAGCCTGCAATTACTCGAAAAGTTACCCACAAGCATAGTATATATTGACAGAAAAAAATAATACGTAGTAATAAAATAGATCTAAAAACTAAACACTAATAAGTTGTAAGGTTTACAATTGGAGGCACTTTTTAAAATCCAACAAAAGAAAAAGAAAATATTTTTGGAGGGTGACACTATTTACACTCCTCTATAAACCCACAAACTCAAGGAGATCCTTTCGGATGACGCCAAAAACTAAATGACAAAGGATAGAGTATTTACATAATTGAGACGTGTCTCAACAAGCATAATTTTTTTTTTTTTAAAGAAAGATAAATAATAGTCAAATAACTAGAATTAAAGCGCAAGTCCCCGGCAACGGCGCCAAAAACTTGATAGACAAAATTATAATACCTCGCAAGTGCACGAGCTATCGTCATAGAAATATGCAAACACAAGGGTCGAACCACAGAGACTTGGATTAATTCTAAGTTATTTAACTATTTTAAAAACAATAAAATAAAAGATAAATGATCAACATGAACTAGCATATTATGATAGGATGGCGGAATATAGATTCACAATCATCTCCCCTATGCTATGATAATAATAATCAAGTTATCAATCTCAATTCATGGATTCGTTCACTTATGTAAGAATTGGGACGGTCCGGTCGCCGGATTGCAATCCTATTATTTCCTTTATGTTAATACTTTTCGCTAGGTCTATACAACATACAAGAAATTCATGAAGCACTCAAGAACATATGAACCTAAATCCTTTTGACTTCCGCTAGGTCCTCAATTGAATTTAATCATCAAAACAATGGTCAACGTATTATCACCCACGCTAGTGTAGCAATAAATACCCAATAATTCTAAAGTCAATTTATATCTTAAATTATAATTGAAACTAAAGAATTTAGCAAGAAGAATATTTTAATAAACAAGAATGAGAAAGAATACAAAAATTATATTAAAGCATAGAATAGATAAAAAAGTTACTTCCAATTCATAGTTGGTTAAATTGTTCTTCATAGACAAAGAACAATCTCCCCAACCTTGCAAACTTTACAAAATATTAACTAGCTACATGATTGATCCAAAAAATACAATAAAACTAACCTAGTATTTATAGGGTAAAACTAACCTAAATCTAAAAGTAAAAAGAATAACTAAAAGAATAATAAAAGAATTAGGAAACTAATAAGAAAATCCTAAACAAAATAGAAAACAAATCCTAAATTCCTAATAATTAATAATGCTTGTGTGCGCTGCCTTTCGGCTCAAATAGGGCTGAATTCCAAAATTGCACTTTAGTCCTTGAAGTTTCATGATTTTGTAGTTTAGTCCCCAGATTTTCAGTTTATTGCAGTTTGGTCCTGAAGTTTCATATTTCGCAATTTGGTCCCTGGATTTCAGCAGTCTTTCACAACAGTCCCTGGCCTTCCCAACTTCGATCAATTAAGCTCTTTTTCATCCCCATTTCTCTAAATTGAGCACATAACCACCCTACACAACAAAAACACAAAAAGAACCTAATCAAATAACAAAAGCTTGAGAACAAAGCAATAATTAAGCCTAAAAGTACCCAATAGAATGAGTAAAAACTCATTCATCAATATATATATATATATATATATATATATATATATATATACATGGTTACATAGAAAGTTCTAGAGTTCTAGTCTAGCTTGTTGTACAAGATACAAATCTCCTAATTGATATATACACAATATCTAGGTTTAATATCTAAAAGATATTTACAAATATACTTAGGAATATATAATATTCCTTATAGGGAAGAGTTAGTGGATAATTGTTGTGAATATAGAATATGACATGTGTGACTCATTTTCCATTTTAGGATTTTGACTCTTAAAATTGGACGTTTTTTTAGGAAATTTTTGACTCTTAAAATGGGACAGAAGGAAGGAGTACTCCTTATTTATTGTTGTGCTACACGGAATTTGTGGGTAGTGCAGTCAAACTTTATTAAAACAATTTAAATTCAGTCTTTTATAAATGTATGTATGACCCCAATTGATAGAAATAAACTTAAAAGATGAATCTATTCTTAATGAACTAATCCAACCTATTCGGAAAAAAAGAAGAAGATAATATCTATTATTCTAGATAGTGTATAATATAACTGAGGCAGATGTCATCCGAATACAAATGTGCAATAGTGCGACAAATTTGCCGATGTAACGGTTGTTGTTCAGGTGTCAACCTAAGTTTCATATCACAATAGAAGAAGAATTGTTTAGTACATAAAAGTGTTCATCTATTCCATTAGTACGAGGCTTTTTAGAAGATGCCCAAAATCAAATATGTAAGAGTTGGTCCCAAAGCAAACACTATCATACTAATATAGAGTGGTGGAGGTGGTTTCGGCCCCAACAACAGTCTCAAATTCATATAAACTATTGCATCACAAATGAATTTCTGAATATTACAATAAAGACAAGGGCAAATTGCAATTTGGTTCCTGACATTTACAAACTTTTGCAATGTTGCTCCTAACAGATTTTTTTTTCGCCAATTGGTTCCCAACATTTACATTTTTTTGCAATGTGGCTATAAAAGTAACTAAGCGTTAGTTTTCTAACAGATTTTATGTCATGTGACTAGCACATGACGTTTTAAGATATTCTTAAAGCTACACATATCCGATTAATATGATTCTTCTTTTGAACTGAAGTTAATATTTAAATCTACAACATATATTTTTTTTTGGAAATTTATTGGGTAGTTGGATTATTTTTACATTTAATCTTAATTTTAAATATTAAAAAAAATAGAAAACACGTAAAATATAATCTAAAAAATATATTAGCCCAAATATGTTCCATATGAAGTAAATTCTATATGTAGATTATCAGTTCGTAAAAATGTTTGATAGAAAAAAAAGGAGAAGAAGAGGACGATGAATCGAGGGAAGAGTGTATGTGGAATGGGTGTTGCGGGAAAGTGGCAGAGGGGTGGAGAAAAATAAACTGTAGGAAAGATACATACAGAAATTACTTCATATGAAACATACTTGGGCTAATATCTTTTTTAGAGTATATTTTACGTGTTTTTTATTTTTTTAATATTTAAAATTAAGATTAAATGTAAAAATAATTTAGGTACCCAACAAATTTTCGAAAAAAAATTATGTTGTAGATTTAAATATTAGTTTCAATATAAAAAAAAATCATATCAATCGGATATGTGTAGCTTTACGAATATTTTAAAACGTCCTTTAAAACGTCATATGCTAGTCACATGACATAAAATCTGTTAGAAAACTAACGCTCAGTTACTTTTATAGCCACATTGCAAAAAAATGTAAATATTGGGAACCAATTGGCGAAAAAAAACTGTTGGAAGCAACATTGCAAAAGTTTGTAAATGTCAGAAACCAAATTGCAATTTGCCCTAAAGACAATTGCATTTCTACTACAAGTACGATTTGCAACACAGACAAATGATTTTTTTTTTTTTAATATTACAATAAAGACAATTGCATTTCTATTACAAGTCTGACAATTTGCAACACAGACAAATGAATTTCTGAATATTATAATAAAGACAATTGCATTTCTATTACAAGTATGACAATTTGCAACACAAATCTGCACCTTTTTTAAGACTCCATCAACTACGATAGCGTATGAAAACGGATTGTTAAATTACTCATTCTATATGTTTATTAATCTGAATTCACATCTGAAATTATGATTACGACATTGAATGGAGCTGAGAAATAGGATGAATATGTAACACCCCAACTTTCCACAACTATTAAATAATCATTAACTTGGATAAATCCTTAAATCAGAATGCCCAACGGCTACAAAAAACCACAATTCAAACTTTAACTAACAATCAAACCCATAACGGCTAGTACAAGTCACTAGCTCAGAATGGTAACCAACGGAAAAATAGCGTTCAACTTAACTTAACTTAACGGAAACATATCACTACTAACTAACTTTAATCGCAAGTAGCTTCTACGCCAACGGTTCCTTGTGACCTTTAGTATCCTTACTTATAACCTGGAAAAAAATGAGGATGAAAGGAATGAACGAACAATGTCCAGCAAGTTCATACGGAATCCCCTCGGGTACTAAGAGGAGATAACCGAAACGGAAGGTAACAAGAATTAACAATGAAAGGGTAACTCAATGATCAAACAAACATTCAGTTTGAAAACATTTAACTTGATGAAAAACACTTCATTTCTTGAAAATACGTGGCTTCAGAGACAGTTTCCAAAACACAACATTTTACGCACACTTTACTTCACTTTAATTTACTTTACTTGATTTAGGGGTTAAGCACGCGCTGTACCCAGGGCTCGGGTTTCTACTGACCGCACCCAATATCGGTGTATCATGATAACCTACGCTACTTCATCAAGCAACGTAAAGGGGTCCACATGTTCATCTTAGAACTATGGATAACTATAAGGGGTCCACTTATCCGTTTCGGGATTATGGATAACTGTAAGGGGTCCACTTATCCGTTTCGGGATTATGGATAACTGTAGTCACTTTACTTTTTACAAAACTCCACTTTAAAGATCTTTATAACACAAAGATTAACTTTACAAAACTTTACTTGATCACTTTGTAAAAGGAGGTGTACATTTCACTTAGACACCAAAATCACAATACGAATCATACGTATGATAACCCAATTGAACAACAACAATATCAATGGGGTGGATAACAAAGAACGGTAATATTCGTAGAACGGAATAGTTTTTAAAATACTATCTAGCCACATAGATAGTTTACTTTAATAAAACAGAGATTGGGAATCCTAAACAAAGGATTGAAATCAAACACTACTAAGAGCGTAATCCATTACCTTAGCCTTGCGTTAACTCTTCTTGCACAACCACGCGCACGAATCTACAATCAGGTGAAATAGCTTTCTTAGACAAAAGTAGTACATTTACTTCCGTCCCCATAATACTTTACTTCTCCTTTTTATTAACCTACGAGTCATACTCTTTAATTCTCAAGATTAATATTCCTTCTAAGTTTTATACTACCCATTACTTATACCCAAACAACTCGCTAGGTTTACTAACATACACTTGGGTTTCATAGCTTTATTCTAAATCATCATGGTTCAATATTCAATCATCCATACTAAAAGCACTATTCACAGCATCTATTATTACTAGTCGCAGCATACTTAACACACTCGTACGCACCCAGTACATATACACACACCTACACGCACACATCACATGTACGCACACACCCACACACTCGGCAGCCACTGCCGCCACACACACACACACGTACACACCAGTCAGCACCCACACACACACTCGGCAGCCATTGCCACCACACACACACACACCAGTCAACACTCACATACCCTGCACACACACGCAACACACACACGCACACACGCCCACAGCAAGCACGCACAGCACACACACAATCAGAACACACACGCCACTTCTCAAACCCTAGCCCCAAATTGACCAAAGCCCTAGTTGATCAATCACTGTCTTAGGGTTTCTTAATCCGACAATTTGATTAACAAAGGTGAAGAGGAGGGTTTAAGGGTTCTAGGATTACCTTTGGTGAAATCGATCCTTCCTCTCTCTCTCTTCTTCTTCTTCCTTCGCGTCTCTCTTTCTCTCCCTTTCCGCGCCTCCTCTGCGCCGCCCCTTCCCTTTTCCCGTTTTTCTTTCCTTGCGGTATAGAGAATAATGCTAGGGGTTTAAGAGAGAGTATTTAGTTTAAATAGGGTTTTCCCGAATCCCTAATGTAAAAGGACTCCTAATCCTCTTAGTTAAAGAATTTTGGGCTTTCTACTTTAACCCAATTACTAAACTAAAAAAGTTCGGCCCAATTAATAATTAAGAGTTTTAACATAATAAAATATAAAGGGTAATTTCGGGTTATTACAGAATAGTTGTTGATTTAGTGTTTGGGTTGCGTATTATTGGAATTACGAGTTCATATATATATATATATATATGAAAAAAAAATCATTTAAGAGGTAAATAAGTGATAGTTTTACATTTGAAAATTAAGTGGAAATAAGAGGCATGCTAATCTGAATGGAAGAAAAAAAAACAATTTGAATTATTTTATTTCTGCTGCATCCACTTATCCGGATCTAAATAAGAGCTGAAGATGAAAAACAAACGAGGCCTATGCTATGTGTGAGGAAGAAACTTCTTCTTGGACTCCAATTCATCAAGATAGTGCTGATAAATGTAAGAAGCAGATCCCCAAATCGCCAACATCAAAGAAATCACCTTCACTCCATTCATCTTGTCATGAAAAAACACGACTGCAAAAATCGGGACAATAGGCAAACCTAAAGTTGTAATAACATTAGAGAACAATGAAGAAACCTCAAAAATCTACCCTATAACACCTACAGCGGAAACCTCCCAAGACATAGCTGTCGCGACTAAAGTAATCACATACGACACCCTTCCGAGCTTATACGACTCCATTTCCCGAGGTATACTCTTCCACTCTCGGCTTGCGAAAAGCCCTATCAAAATTAAACACGTCGCGACAAAATTCTGACATATGATCAAACCTAGTACTTTTCTAAATGTGGGCGTTGTAAGAATCTTTCTTAAGACAAGTTGTGTTAGAGAGAAACTTAATGCGTTAGAAGCTGCAGAACAAATGTGCATGGACAAGGCAGTACTTATATCAATGGTTCAATTCAATGGTCATGATCCTTTTCTTTAAGTTTTTAATTATTGAAAAAAAAAAAAAGAGAGAGAGAGAGAGAGAACAACAAAAAGTAAATTTTGAAAAAAAAAGTTTATTAATAAAAATTATGATGACATGTGATTCTATTTGTGAGTATTTTTTAACCGGACAAGTCAAATACTGTGTCTTTTAAAACCCTCATTCATCATGGAATCAGATATTATTGGGGTTAGGTTTGAATTCCCTAACTTCATTACAGAACATAATCTGAAAATTTCTCCTCATTCAGTTGCAATGGAAAAAGGGATTGAAATATGATGAATTTAATATACTCCGTACTAACTTTAACTAAGATAATGATTTCAAAAAAATAATAAAAATAATAATCACTCAAAGTAAGTTAATGTACATGTATTCCGTTGTCAAAAAGATTTATCTCAAGCGGCATCCGGCGGTATTACTTTTTATATGAAATGTTCAATCCTCACTTAATGCCCTTTCAAATGCACTTTTGTAAGTTTAAAACACATTCACTAATAAGAAACCAAATTAAAAAAAAAATAAAAAAAATCTGACGGTTTGGGGCTATATGATTGTGTAACGGTCCCATTGTCGGTCTTCAACCGTTACCTCCGCCGCACCCCTTAAAATAGATTGAACCTAAGCTAGTATATGTTTCGTCTAATTGCACTGTAATCGGATGTCACCCATTTGCGTATATGAAAGTCTAATTCTACTTCACTAACAAATTTAGAGATAAAATATGAATAAAGAATATTGAATGCCTTTTGTTCTGTTGCATGCACAAATTAGTGGAAACAAAAGATAGTAAGTTAGACTAGGCGTAAATATTAAAGGTTGAGAGAAAGTATATACTCCCCCATCCCAAAATGATATTCTCATTTGGCATTTTTCATTGTCCTAAAAAATTCTTCACATTTCTATAACCTAAGCTTAGAAGTGCCCAAACAAAACATAACTAGTGAATCAAGTGTTCATATCCTTAATGAGTTTGAATAATCAAATGTGAATCATTTTGAGACGGAGGGAGTACATATATATAAAAAAGTATCCAAAAAAGCAATGGTCTTTTGGTAACCACAGGACTGGAATACCTTTTATGCCAAGTTTGGTGTACGAAAATGTGAGTTCTGGAATGGGTATTTAATTCTCAGGTATAATTTAACGTTGTTTGGTTTATGTCTAATGATAGATAAGGGTATTGGAATAAGTTTCATATGGGGTATCAAATTCCCATTATTCAAGGTTATCTCAATCCCATGATGATTATCTCTTGCCTCTCAACTAACTCAAATTTTCAAATGTGTAACTGATGAACCTGCTCAATTTACTTTTGTAGTTCAACCAAAACAAAGAGGTGGTCTCCCATGAGAACAAGGGGATCCGTCTCATGTGTGAGATGGGTCGGATCCTGACCCATGGGCATGGCCCGCCACGTGGCAGTCTCTCATAGGCCCGGATTTTTTTTATATTTTTTTTTCAGTTTTTTTTTTTTCTTTTCAGTATACATATAAAATAACATTGTTCATAAGTAAACGTAATACCTGTTTTAAAAAAACATAAGCTCGTTTTTACCCATTTTTTCAAATGTAATACTAACTATAATTACATGTAACCCAAACAATATCTAAATGTAATTATAATTTATACTGAAATATAATAGTGCTTTTGCAAAAATGTAAAATATTGTGTATTTTGATTTTATTTTTTAGGAAAAAGTAACATTTGAAAAATAATAACTTATGTATATGAATGTAATTGTTTATACAAGTAAATGTAACACTTTGATAGATGAAAATTGTAACAGATTTTCTATAGATAATGCAATACTTTTACATGTATCATGATAAATTGAACCCCATTGTAACTTATGAAAACATATAGATATAATATTACTTTTCTATACATATGTATTACAAATTATGTATAAACACTATTACATATAAGTAACACGTTCGTTACATTTTAGTTGTAAATAAGTATTACTTTTGGCAAACGAAAAAACATAGAAAAAAACACTGTTACTTTTCTGTATACATGTATTACTTTTCTGTATACAAACTATTACACATAAGTAACACGTTTGTTACTTTTAGTTATAGTAACTATTACTTTTCAAAAACCGAAAAAACCAAAAATGAAAATATAAAATTTTTTTAATTTTTTTTTTTTTCGGGCCTATGAGAGACTGCCACGTGGCAGGGTCGCCCATGGGTCCTGGAGCAGCAGCAGCAAAAAAAAAAAAAAAAAAAAAAAAGAACCTATGAAAGGGTGCCACGTGGCGGGTTATGCCCCATGGGCCTTGGAACTTGTTTATGGACCGGGTCATGGGCAAGGATCCGATCCGTCTTACCCATGAGACGGATCCCCTTGTTCTCACATGAGTGTTTATCCAAAACAATAGACTAAATCTATTAATTATAAAAAAGAAAGAACAGTTATATCACAAATCTTTTATCAATGTTCAAATTTTGAGCTTTCCAAAAAAAGTTCCATTACAACATGACGCTCTGTAATTTTTCCTTCAAAATATTCCCCTTGAATATGTGTTCTGCTCTTTGTTTTTCTTTTTATATAAAACCCACTTGTTTTCATTTTTTTTTGTACTCAATGAACATTACTAATTAGTAAAGGATGGTTTTGCTAATTTATTACTACCTCTGTCCCTAAATGAGTATCCAAATTTCATTTTAAGGGACACTGAAAATCTCAACTTTTTGAACAATTTGGTAACAACGATTCATATATAATCTTGTAATCTCCTTTCCAGACATTTAGTTTTGCACATATAAAGAAACCGGTGAAAAAAAATTCAAAAAAAAAAACGTTTAGGGAGAAAGTTATGTTCAAAAAAGACACTCATTTAGGGACAAAGATTTCTTGAAAATGGACACTCATTTAGGGACAGAGGGAGTGCTATTTTTTTTAATTAGGTTGGAACCTTGCACAAATTTAAGTTACTAAGAACAATATTTTTTTTTTAAAAACAATAGAATTATAACTTCATGTTGTTAAATGAATTTAAAAAGAAAAAGAAAAGAAAAAAAATCATTACTGAGGTAGGAATGTCAACCAAACTAAGACCGCATAGGAATGGTAATCAAACATTCATTCCTTAACTGAGACATATGTAAAAGCCAAACACTGTAATGGAAATATTCAATTCCCATCATTCCTAGATTTCAGATAGCTAGTTATCACATGATCACTCCCGCTCACCCATTCCCGTGTGCCAAACGAGGCACGGGTTTTTAAACAAGTTGCAGTGGACGTTCGCAATTCATCTACATCTCACCTTTTAGATCTATAGTTGTTAAAATTTGTTTGACTTATATAAAGTTTACATCAAAAAATTATCATCAGCTTTGAATATTTTGAAAAAGGATGTGACCAATTTTGATTGTGTATTTTTTTATTTTTTTTAAGCAAACAACACACTAATTGCATTAATAAAGGTTCAGAAGATGGTGCTCCACAACGGTCGGAGACTCATCCCAAAGACAAAAATTTATACAAAGACGAACAATCAACAATAATCTATCTGCCACAATAAAAGAGCCTAATACATCATGAATAGAAACGTCTATTCCTAAACCAAATCTCCAACCAGAGCCCTTGTGAACAATGACTTGTGACGCGCAAATGCTTCTCCAAGTTATACTCGGACACGTCCTAACACTGGCCTTCAGAAAACCCTCAAACGATAAGAATTTGGGGTTGAATACATGATACAATAATGCATTTGGGTAGGCAAGGAATGCCTAACCAAACATCGCAACTATTGCAACAAAGAATCGAAATATAATACAAAGGCTATCGACAAGGAGAGAAAGCAAAGGCTCCCGACAAAGGGTAGAAGACAACGGTTCTCAACAAACGAGAGAAAACAAATAATATAACAAGATGTAAGGCAAAGACTTTAAGATATGAAAAATGTTGGATACCGAATTATTTTTGCAGCGAGTTGATTGATCGACGTTGGAATGTCGCTTGAAATTGTTAGGGGGCGTTTGGTTGGTGGTAAAAGGGGGGAATGGAATGGTGAATTCCGGTTGACCAATTCCATTATTATGTTTGGTTCAATTTTTTTTTAAGTTTTCATTCCATTGCAATGGTCAATTCCTTCAAATGAAAGAATTCTCCATTCCTTCACAAAATGGATGGAAAGTTCAATTCCACCAAAATCATTCCATTGATGGAATTGAATAATAATAATAATAATAATAAATAATAATAATAATAATAATAATAATAATAAATAATAACTAATAATAATAATAATAATAAATAATATTAATACAAATAAATAATAATAATAATAATATGAAATAATGTTAATAATAATAAATAAATAAATAATAATAATAATAATAATAAATAATAATGATAAATAATAACAATAAAAAATAATAATAATACATAATAATAATAATAATAAATAATAATAATAATAGTAATAATAATAATAATAATAGTGATAATCATAAATAATAATAATATTTTTTTATTATTATTTTTATTATTATTGTTTATTATTATTATAATAGTGATAATAATAGTGATAATAATAAATATTAATTTATCATTATAATAAATAATAATAATAGTAATAATAATAATCAATAATAAAATTATTATTATTTTTTATAATAATAATAATTATTATTATTTATTTATTATTATTTATTATTATTAATATTATTATTATTAATTATTATTATTTCTTATTATTATTATTTATTATTATTATATATTATTATTTATTATTATTAATATTATTTATTATTATTATTATTTATTTCTTATTATTAATATTATTATTATTATTTATTATTATTATTATTTTATTATTATTATTTATTATTATTATTTCTTATTATTATTATTTCTTCTTATTATTATTATTCCATTCCAACCCTTTTGTCTTGAAACCAAACATGAATTACCTAGGAATTGAATGGAAATTCAATTCCATTCCGTGTCAACCAAACACAAGGTTTGACCAATTATTTTCCTTTCCAATTCCTTCAGGATTCCCATTCCATTCCTTCATTTTTTTTCTGCCGAACCAAACGCCCCCTTATTGAATGGAACAAATCTTCTCTCCATAGAATCCATGGAAATAATGAATAGCACCAATCCTTTTATTGATACTCCTACCGTCTCAAAATAAAAGTCGTTTTGGAGTATTTCACACATAGTAAGAAATGCCATTAAAGCAAGTGAAGAAGTCTCAAATACCCCTAAACTCATTCAACTACCTAGATAATTAAATGGTTAGGTAAGATATAGTTTACTATCACTGTTAAGGGTATAATTGATACAGAGCAATAAAAAAACTTTGAAATAGTGAAACAACAAGTATTTTAAGACAAAATTTGATTCCCAAAACGACATATATTTTGACACGGGGGAGTACAAAGCAAGAAATTTCTCTTAATCTAAACGACATATATTTTTATTGATGTTTTTAATTAGAGTGTGCCGGGTCCACAATCAATGCAACCAATAAACTATCGTCACCTCATTTTGTATCTATCATTTTGTGAACTTCTTTTGTCCCCTAGCATTGCCCTTCGTCTTTTTCTTGCCTCTTTTCTAAACCATTCCACGTATTCATGAATGACAAACGGGACCCACATTTAAGCAGGCACGTGCGACACCTTTACAATTTCCCCCCGGCACCTTTCTGACTGCCACCACCACACCAGGTTCACAGTGCCTCGAGGCGGCGGAACGCCGTTGTTCCCAACGCACAACCCAATCGTCCCACCACCACCTTTAAAAACCCAATTTCATCCATAAAACTCGGTACAATTTTTTCTAATCAAATCATGGCCGCACATAACGGAATCTTACATACGAAGCCGGAGCCGCCGGAGTCAGAGCCGACGGTGTTCAAGGGAACGAGGGGGTTACTAATTCATACGATTTTGGCACTAATACTGTGGCTCGGTTCAGTTCACTTCAACTTTCTTCTTGTCTTTGCTTCTTTCTATTTCCTTCCTCTCTCCAAAATATTGCTGTTAGTATTTTTATTTTCCCACCAATTTCTCTCTATTTTATTTTCTCTTAGTTTGGAATTGATTTTTTTTTTTTTTTTTTTTTTTGGTTTCAGGGTATTGGGATTGTTTGTGTTTTTTATGGTGATTCCAATTGACGAAAAGAGTAAATCGGGCAGAAAGTTAGCCAGGTTTTGCTACTTTTTTTTATTTAGCTTTTCCTACTTCTCTTTTCAATTCCAGTTTACTACAGTATTTTCTTGTAATTCATAATTAATTTATGCTCTTAGTCATAGCTGATTCTAACAACAGTTTGTTGGAAATGCTACTCCTTCATCCCATAATGATTGTCCATTATTTTTTTGTTTTAAGGGACATTCATGTCCCAAAATACTAAGTTTTTAAATTCGTACCCTTATTTATGATCATGAAGCTGTCATGGTAAAAACATTTACTCCTTTGTCTCGGAAAGTTAATATTTTTACGTTGTTACTTGTTTCCTTGATTGCCCTATCTATTCATAGAGTTACTCTTCCTATGACATTGCATCGCATTGCAATGCATGTGCCTATTACGGGTAGTAGTAAAACCCCGTTTATTTTGGGACAAGCTAAAATGGAATGTAGACATTTATTGCGGGACACAGGGAGTAATTTTATTATTCTTAAGGGTAATTTATTCTATGTACAAGTGTTAATTACACTTCTTAATAGTACTACTTAAATTTCTGAAATCAAGCTGGGGGTGATAATAATATTGCTAATCAAGATTCTTTTAAAGGTTCAGAAATCAAGCTTACCTATACTTGTGCTGCTCCAAATGTCTGGGAGTGTTTATGTTTTCATGGCAAGTATGATGATGAGTTGGTTGCTTGTTTTTGCAGATACATATGTAAGCATGCTTGTGGGTATTTTCCTCTGTCTCTACATGTAGAAGATATAAAAGCCTTTAATCCTGATCAAGCTTATGGTAACAACAATTTGTAACATAATATGTCTGTTTTTACTGTTTGGTATTTCCGATATTGTTGAGAATCTAAAATCTGGTATTGATAGTATTTATAATGATGTATCAATAACAATTTTTAAACTTTTACTAAGATAACTAAAAGTAGCCTTAGTTATTGCTCAAAATTACTTCGTAATAACAACGGAAAAAGATGGACGCTTCTTTCTGCTTTCTTGGTCTATTGCCTGACATTAAATTCTTTTTCTTTGTAACTAATTAACTTTGATTTACTATATTTCAGTTTTTGGGTTTGAGCCACATTCGGTATGGCCAATTGGAGTTGTTTCACTTGCTGACCTTACAGGGTTCATGCCTCTTTCAAAAATGAAAGTTCTTGCGAGTAGCGCTGTATGAATTTTTCTCTTTTTTTTTTTTTCTTTACATTTTGTGCTGACAACCTGAATTTTACATCTGATTAGTAAAAAATGAAACTTTGTTCAGGTGTTCTATACGCCATTTCTCAGGCACATATGGACGTGGCTTGGATTATCCCCAGCAACAAGGAAGAATTTTAAAGCTTTGTTAGCATCTGGTTATAGCTGCATCATAGTTCCGGGTGGAGTGCAAGAGGCATTCTACATGGACCATGGATCAGAGGTTTATTTCTTGTTTCTCATTTTAGCTACCCTTTCTCATTTTTGTTACCCCCTTTTCCCGAAATGATGTTTCTCACTTGTCATTTTTCATTGTCTCAAAAAGATCTTACCATTTCTACAATTAAGGCTTAAATGTGCACAAACAGAACATAGAACATGGCTAGTGAAGCAAGTGTTGATATCTTTAAAAAAGTTTGAATAGTCAAAATGTGAAGATCATTTTGGGACGGAGGGAGTATTTGAGGAACACTCAGTTTGTTTGTCTCTTATGTAACCCATTTCTTCTTTTGTAGGTTGCATACCTGAAAAGGAGAAAAGGGTTTGTACGCTTGGCAATTGAGACTGGTTCTCCCTTGGTTCCAGTTTTTGCCTTCGGGCAGGTATGATTTTGTCTCCGTTGACTATTATTGTGTTGCCTATAAAAGTATCTAAATACTGATCAAAATCACCAATAAGTTTATCTCCTTAGTACTACCTCCGTCCCAAAAGTGTGAAGATCATTTTGGCACGGAGGGAGTATGTTACACCATGCTTGTGTAGCTAAAACTATGTTTTTATTTAACTATGCGGTTGTTATGTTCACTCATTGACCTTCTATGTTATCCTTATTATGATATTGTTGAATAACTAATTTCCAAATCTTTTTTTACCCCTCTCCAAATGGTGCAGTCCAATGTTTACAAGTGGTGGAAGCCTGGCGGAAAATTGTTTCTGCCGATTGCTAGGGCCATCAAGTTCACACCTATAGTCTTTTGGGGTATATTTGGGTACGTTTTTACCATATGGCAACAAGTTTATCTTTTCATGTGATGATTATAACTATATTTGGTTTTGTTAGCAATTTTAAGCGCTATACTCCCTCCGTCCCAATTTAAACTTAAAAAAAAAAAAAAAAAAAATAGGCTCAAGATTTAAGAAAAAAGTGATGTGTTGTGAGGGTAGATGGTTTGATAGGAGAGAGAGAGTGGGGTAGGAAATAGTGGGTAATTGTTGTATGATATGTGGGGCCCACAAATAAAGAAGTATAAAAAACTTTAGGTTTTGAAATGGGACGAAGTTACTATCTTTGTGATTGATATTTGTGAACCTTATATGTGTGCAAGGTCAACTGAACTGGATATTCACAAATGCTAACTCTACCCTTACTGTGATTTTGCTTTACAGGTCTCCCTTGCCTTTCCGGAAACCAATGCATGTGGTAGTAGGTAAACCAATCCACCTAAAGAAAAACCCATCGCCCACCATAGAAGAGGTGAGATTATTACTCCTTCGGTCCCAAAATCAACGTCTGAAAAAAATGAAAAAAAGGCTAAGAGTATCCATTTTCCCTCTTTTCGTGCTGATTGTTTTAAGCATAAATTTAGGGTGTAATCTGTTAGTGAAATTATGTCATTCTCACACTTGGTTCTCTTTCTGTCTTTTTTTTTTTTTTTTTTTTTTTTTTTTATTTGATTTGTATCTCTTTTGTTTTGTTTGTTTGAAGGTGAATGAAGTGCACGAGCAGTTCGTAGAAGCATTACAGGATCTTTTTGGTCGTCATAAAGCCAGAGTTGGGTATCATGACCTCCAGTTGAGAATTCTTTGATTTACTGCAGACACATGCCCGCGACATAGATTTCCAAAATAATTACCTCAGCTGTTAGAATTCTCATTTACCCTTTCTCTGGTCAGACGATTGTGAAATTTTGATAATTTAGTGGGTTGTTTGAAATTCTTATAGTTATTGGGACAGATTTTTCATAGAACAGGGGGTGCATTATTTACATTATGTTTCTTCGCCTCAGATCATAATAAGCTTTGCGTTTTTTTAATAAGAAAATAATGTTGGAAAAACATAAATCATTGCTCAAAGTTCATTCAAACTACTCCCTCCGTTCCTTTATTAATTTTTTTTAACAGTTTCTCTCCCCTATTAAATTCAGCCAAAAAAGGAGTAAATTTAGGTTGTGTTTGACGCATCAAGCACTTGAATGTAGGGTAATTTGGAGGTAGGATGCAATGATTTAATTCTTTCATCCAACATAAATATTAAATATGTCCAACACACTCTTAATGATTGAGAATCATTATCACTGCATAATGAATAAGAGCCTCACTCAACACTTGACATGCACTCAATGTAATAAAATGCATCCTACCTTAAGCATCAAGCACTAGATGCGTGATGCATCAAACGCAACCTTAGTCTTTCTCTCTCCTCTTAATCCCTTATTCGTCCCAGATTTCTCTCCCCTCCACTTCTCAGATTCTATTCCCCTCCTTTTCCCAAACTTGTATATAGTCAACAAACACTTGAAGAGAGAGATCTAAGATTTGTACGTACACGGGAGAGGGGGATGACCGGAATCTATAGTTCCAGGAGGGAGTGACATGTTTTGTGGCTGTTTGACTTGCAGAAGATGACCGGATTTGTGACTGCTACCTCTAAAGATGAAATTTAATGGGTGTGAGTGTAATTTGGTCAAAATTTTCAAAACGACAACTACATAGGAATTTGGTTAGAAGGCTAGAACGTCACTTCTAAAGGAACAGATGGAATAACAATGAGAAAAGATGAACTAACTTTCAGGACAGAGGGAGTATTCAACACAAGGGCACAAACCAAAAGTCCGGACAATGTACACTTGTACCAAATGACTATTGCCATTCTCAGACCTACGCGCAATCCTAAATAATTGAGTTAAAATGAGATGAAGCTGTACATGAGAAAGGTAGGAAGACCTGGCTGTATTTAAATATGCATGTACAGAGTATGTGCCTGGGGTGTGTGTGTGTGTGTGTGAGAGAGAGAGAGAGAGAGAGTGAGAGAGAGTTCTAACATCATCCCTTGATTCGTAATTTAATGTTCTGAACTTCAGAAGCAATCTGTAGTCTCTGCTGCTCAATATCTTTCAACACGGACTCTAAACTCGACCTATACACTTCGCATTTCCTTTCTGCAAATACAATCTGACGTGACAATTTCTGAATTCTCCTCTCTTGATCATCCTACAAAAAGAGTTGGAAAGCGTTCTCTAAACAATATTCTAAGAATCCATATATGACGAAGCACGCAGCCACATTAAAGAAAAATTAAACAAAACATAAAGAAAGGGGGCAAATTTCGTTTTCATCCGTACTTTACATGTTTCACTTTACCATCACCTAGTTTTTTCCTCCAAAAATACCGTTGAGTTTGGAAAATGTATCATTTTAACCCCATATCTGTGGCTAAATCTGTGCCTCAATCCGCAATGTACCCATTCCTAAAGTACAATGGTGTTTCGTAAAGTAAAAAAGTATAATAATAAAAGTCACACTTGAAAGTAAGTGGATGAAAACGGAGTTTTCCCACAAATAAATAAGACAACATCTGCAGATTGAAATCAAATGCCAAAGAATAAAAATGTAACTCACAGATGATTGAGGGTTGTCAGAGACATTTTGATGAGCACCACTGTTAGCGCAATCAAGATTTGAAACTTTCCCTTTGTTCTTTTTTGCAACAGCAACTTTTTCTGCAGCTTCACGTAGAGCTTCAAGAGAAACTTTGTACGCTTCTACAGTCTTCACACCATCATCCACATACTTGAGAGCCTCCTGACGAAGATTATTATATCTGACGGTAAATGATTCTTGAGAATTATTCAAACCACTCGTATGTTCCTCCAATACGACACTACTCTTAGCATTTTTTGTCCATCGCTTCAATACATATTTAGAAGGCAGAGTAAGAACATTCGTAACCCTAAATACTGACAATATATGTCGACAAAGAAGACCCGAAAACTCAAACATCTGACAGCTACAACTCACTTTCATCTCTCCAACATTGTATTTCACAAAGTAAACTTTGTGGGTTTCTCCAAATTTTGCAACTTGGTAAGTGTTGACCGAGTCATCATCATCATCCACAACTTTGGTTGCCAAGAAAGCAAGAGTTTCAACCAACTCTTCTTGAAATTTAATAAATAATTTTCTAGTATAGGCCCTAGCTGCTTGTTTCTCCATCGGGGACGGAGTCTTGAGCAACGGAGCAGTGTTCATGGTCTCATAATCAGCCTTGACCTCTTTCTCATAACGACTCTCGAGAGCCTTCTCATACTGCTTAGTAAACAATTGTAGAGTTGTGGATGCATTCACATACCCATCAAAGTAAGAATTCATGCTATCACTACGCTGTGTTATATATATTTCTGCAAAGAATGCATCCCGTAAATAAACTGGGACCCACTGCCACCTGTCAGCAAAAATGGACTGAATCCACTGGTCTTCACCAATATCATATCGGTCAACAAGAGACTTCCAACAAGATTCAAACTCATCAATCGACTCCGGTAGATTAACACACTTGTGGAGTTCTGCCTCAAACTTGGGATGTTCAGAAAGTACATGACATAACTTTTCTTGACACTCTGTAAATACATGCCACTTACAAAATCGGTGACGTGTGTCAGGGAAAACTTGTGTGACAGCCACTCGGATCACACGATCATAATCGGTGGTGAATGAGACTGGAGGCTTGCCAGACATTGCATCGAGCCATGTTTTAAACAACCAAACAAAAGATGACTCGGACTCGTTTATAAGAAGCGCACAACCAAATAACACGGGTTGACCGTGATGATTGACCCCAGTAAACGGAGCAAAGGGCAGCCTATATTTATTCGACCTATAAGTTGTATCAAATGTGACAGTGTCACCAAAATAAGTATAATTTTCCTTTGCCTTAGGGTCGGTCCAAAAGATATTATTCATACACTGATCCTCATCTCCCTGTACAGTATAAAAAAACGACGGGTTTTCTGAATTCTTCTGTCTCAAATAATCTAAGAGAACCTTAGTATCACCCCCAAGAGTCCTCTGCTTACCTCTTCTCATGTAATTAGCACAATCACGCTCCGTAAAACCCACATTACTTTTTCCACCACACTCTTTGATCAAAGCCGACATGATTCTGCTAGGGCCAATTCCAGCCCCTGCCAAGGTATCGATCAACGACTTAGCTGCACCAGAAACATGCCTATGCGATCGAAGGAAATGTACCTCATCAGGAGGAACAAGGTCATGGTTATGTTCTTTGAAAAATCCCGAAACTACCCACCTTCCGGAATCTTGAATCTTGACCGCCATCATTGCTTTACACCCAACCCTGGTCTCCTTTCGAGGCCGCTTAACTCCGGTGGTGTTCCGTCCCGGCCTTTCTTTCCCACCACGAAATCCTTCCTTGGCACAAACAAATGATCTTTGAATAATAGCTCCGTCCCGCCTCGACCTCCTAGACATACTAATACGAGTACTAAACCCTACACGACGAGCATACGAATTATAGAAAGCCTTTGCCGCCTCCTCCGACTCAAATTCCATTCCCTCGTATGGTTCAAGATTTCCCTCCCCTTCAGGAACATAAATTTCTCCACCACCAGTTGCATTGGGGGTAGCAGTGGCGGCAGCGACACCACCATTCTCTCCACCCTCCTCACCAGTTTGACAAATGTCAACTGTTTCATCCCCAAAATCCTTCATATCAGTTTCAATCCCATCATTCCCCAACCCAAGTTGCAAAAAATCCATTTTTTCCAAAACCTAATTTCATATAATTCCAAACTCAAAATTCCACATAAATCAAGATTAAACAGTATGCATCAATGCATGAAGATCAATTGGTATGTCTTACATCAAGAAATTGAACTTACTAACCGGATTTTGGCGCCTGGAGTAGCAGATTCAAGCGAAGAGTTGATATCGTGATTAGGGTTTTGCTAGATCGGGTGAAAGATTGAAACTTTGCAAGAGGTGAAAATCGTGATTGGAGAGCCGTTTGATCAAAATTGATGAATTGGATGATGACGATGATGCTAAAAAGCAGCAAATCTATCGGAAATCAAGGCTCAGTTCTGTTGCTAGACGGATGTTCACCGTTTTCTTCTCGGGCGAGTGAATAAGGAAAAGCTCCCTTATGGTTTGTCTAATGTGAGAATTAGTCCCTATGATATAATATTAAGCATATAACTCCCTCATGGTTTGTGGTGATAAATGTCACGTGTGGTCAACTAAATTGAACCTTGACCAAAAAGTTATGAAAATTTGAGCATTTTCATACTATTTTGAAAATGGTTATTGATACATCAATAGAAACACTATTCAAAACTATTTTTGAATTGTAATGAAGATAAATAATTTTGTATTAAAAATTGGTCAAAATTTAACTTAATTGATCATATGTGACATTTATTCTGGGACATAGGTAGTACAAAATAGAGTCCAATATTTGCATGGTTTTCCCAACTCAGAGCTCAATGTTTTAATTTTATCGATTTAAGGCTTAATGTGGTAAAATATCATCAAATCAGGATTTTGATGGAATTCGTTTAAAAATGCAGTTAACTCACGATGTGTGCAAGTGATAGACAAATGGATTAATATGAGTAAGCTATTGGCTTTTGAGGGGCTAATATATACCCACACTCCAATCCCAACACCGAGTTCTTCTCTATCAAAGGATTATTTCCTTGAAGAACATGCTTTTAGAAATTTAGGGTGCTTGTATATACTGCTTCTGTTTCAGGTTAATGTGAACTTATTTTTTTTATTTTTTTTTTCTCAAGTTAGTGTGAACTGCCCTAAATAGCAAATAATATTTGTTATTCTTCTCACTCATTCTTTATCATAATTTACTTTTACACTCACATGTCACAACACCAATTAACTTACTATTCTTTCTACTCATTCTCTCTCCTATTTAATTTTTCATACTCACAAACACCTCCTTCTACTATTTATCTCTCCTACTTTTACTTAATTTGTGTACCCAATTTTTTGGTTCACGCTAACTTGAAACGGAGGGAGGATTATTCTTGCATGTTGAAACGGAATTCCTTGTTAATAATGGTACATATACTTCAACATGTCTTGAGAATTCAATCCTAGTTAGATCATTGTTGTAATACAATGGAAAATAATAATAATAATAATAATAAAAGAAACTAACGTTCGATAGTAAAAGTAAAACACGCTCAAAAGGACGAAGGACGAACGCGGAGTTTCCCATAAAAGTTAGTATAAATAAAAGATGATAGGGGCTAAATATCACAATACAAGGAAGGAGAGTTAAGCCTTACCTCAAATGAAAATAATATAAGCTTTGAAGAAAGAAGAAACAAAGAACTAAAAAAAATGTTTCTTATGTTTGAACTTTAAGTACCCTTTGATATTGATGAACGACATGTTTCTTATGTTGAACTTAAATACCATATGTTATCGATTAACTGTGCGCGATAAATCCGCCATGTAAATCATAATAAACTTTTTCCTCTGGTTCATCCTACTCCTTTCTACCATGAACCCTGAGAGCTCGAGGAGAGACAATCACCCCTCCGCGCCACATGAATTAAGAAGGTTGACCAAAGTGTGGGAGAAGAGATCATGAAACCAGCCACATGAAGAAGGTTGACCAAAGAGTGAGAGACACTGATGGTAAACTAAAGGTCCACAACATAATTACAGAGCATTCTTTTTCTCCAACTCCAAATAATTGTGTCATCGTGCCTGTCATATACACATTACAAACAGAGAGTCATACATATAATTTTTGTTAATTAATTTCCAGCTAAAAAATATCATGAATGGTTATGGAAGCAAGAAGTCTGATAGATACATATATACTCCTCTTATACTCTTATATACCAATGTTCATCGCTGGTGGGAGTGCAAACTGAAGTAGAAGAACAAACTGATACAATGGATCCAAGTGTACCATCCCCAAATTAATCGCGCATTTGACGACAAGAATGCCTAAAAGTGGTAGGAATATGTAACGGACTGCTACGATTCCAAAAACTAGTGATACCGGAACTCCTGAACCTTGTAAACCTGGCAAAAAAAAAGAAAAAAAAAGCACTGGTAACAAGTGGAAATTGATTCAAAACCAGAAAAATTACTACGTATTACTCCGTCCATCCCTAAATGAAGGTCTGTTTTCAAAAAAAAAAAATTGTCTCAAAATGAATGTTCTTATTGAAAATAACTTTGTTTCTAAATGACTTTTTACCATAAACATTAACTTTGTTATTCACTTCCAAAATATTTAGGAAGTGAATTAACAAGAATATCTATACATCTTTGTGCTTAATTTGTATCAAAAGTTAATATTATTCCCATATCATTTAGAATAATATTTAGACATTCATTTAGAGACCGAAGGAGTAATATTTAATGCTGGCCATCTTGAATATTACCTCTTAAAAGGTTCCCTCCCAAGATCAATGTGACAGTAGGGATTGCTGCATCCCTGCAGTTAGATCAAAGAAATTAGGGACGCGTCGTGTATATATATATATATATATAGAGAGAGAGAGAGAGAGAGAGAAAGAGAGAGAGAGAGAACTGTACCCGAGCAAGAACGCAGAATCGTGGATTACACGAAGAGGGGCAGTACTACCAATCATTAAGTTTCGCAAGGGTTTCAAGATTCCAATGACAAAGCCAACAAGCTACGTACATATAAAGGATAAGAAAACATTTCCTTTTCGTGCTGCTTTGCAACAAAAGACACTTTTATCGTACGTTGGCAAAAGGAAAAGCTTTAAGAAAGGTACCGCTCCAATAGTCACTGGTGCAAAAACAGCCATGATGTTAATCTGTCTTGAAAAATTCCCCAATTTCTGTCTCAGCTTATCAAAGGTGTTAACATGCTGCCAAAGTTCGACGAAAATCAATGAGAGACAAAGATATAGTATATATATATGTATATGTATATATATATATATATGTATATATATATATATATATATATGTATATATATAGAGAGATCGAGATAGAGAGAGAGAGTTTCCAGACTAGCTTTACTTCGTCATTGACGTCTACAGAGGAAGTTCCATTTGAAGGAAGCAAGTTTTCGCTTAAAGACTCGCATAGGACGCCTTCTGTATCTTTTACGTATTTGACATTGATGATGTTGTCATCTATATTCGCTACTTTTATTTTCGTAGTTGAGAAAAATGCAAAATGTACTAGACATATGTCCACAAAAGGATTGCCCCTACCTGAAATGTGCGTTAAACCAAGAAATATATTGTTAGAATCTAGTCATCTACAAACCGCCAGTACCCTAGTTTGGAAACTGGCATGTAAATGACAAAATAAGGCACCTACACATTGAAATTGATATGGAACTTAAAAAAAATAGATATATATGTCTATATATATATATATACCGCCATAGAAAGTGAAGCATACGCCATCCCGTACTGGTGGCAAGTATCAGGATCTCCAAAGGGGCTACCTTTCTCTTTACATACAGCTGGAATGATGATCAGAGGCAAATTTCCCAAGTTACCTTATTTCATAAAAAATCCATAAGATTTAGTTTTCCATACACTATTTACTACTACCTCCGTCCCAAAATGAAAAGAATGTCCGTTTTTGCTCTTGATCAGGAGCAAAAACGGACATTCATTTCATTTTGGGACGGAGGGAGTAGCGGGGATGATTTCGTAATTACCTGATGAACATGAACCAATTATGAGACCCTTCATATGAGGAGGAGGTCGAGTGATGACCACAAGTATCCATCCAAGAGCCAAGCCAGTGATAAATGTCAAAACAACATTTATAGGCATGAACCAACTGCGCAATTCACACAAACGCAAATTAAACTTTGATTAAGTTGAATATATGCGGGGTATATAAAACAAACCAAATTCAAATTCAAAGTAGTCGAATATATATATAAGAAGCTACACTACACGTTGATCTAAACTTAGACGACTCACAACTTTTGGATGCTTTCGAAAGTGATTGTCTTAGCCAAGTTGCTGCCCACAAGAGCTGGATTGAACACAAAAAACACAACCTGCAGGTCACAAAACGTACAAATAAACATCGGTATTCTTACTGGTTTCAATCTATGATCCATCAATGGCGTAAGAAGAAGGAGGGAGAGAGGGAGAGCACAATTAATAATCTGTATTGAGATTAACAAGTAACAGGGTCGTACTTTATTCAGGTGTTTCCGAGCATTCTCCCCCATGATATCAACATGATCTAAAGCTAGAAACGAGCCCAGAGCTGTAATAAAGAGCACTTTCACAATCGGAATTGAAGCTGAGCAAAACAGATCTAGGAAACCCATTTGGACAAAACTATTTTTCACTAATCCCCTAGATTAGTATAGCACATTCGAAAGAAAAAAAAAACTCAAAATTAACTTGCTTTATGAGCAGACACAGAATAATGTATTCTATATTATTAGCCTAAGCCAAGGGATAATCCAAATTTAACTACCTAGATTTTGTCATTTGCAGCAACCTAATAATGTACAGAAAAGGAAATTAAAAATAATCTTGCCAAAACTAAAAATTCATTTAAATTAGTCTAGAAATCAATCAATCTGTAATTTTTCTCAGTAGAAAATGTCTATTGCAAATGGAAAGAGTCAAGGGAGATGGCTGGGTAATTACTTTCTTACATTGTTTGTAGCATTGTAACATTGCAGTATAAATATTTACTTTCTTAGAAGTGCGTCATTTATTTTGGGACGGACATAAAATGAAAAATAAAAGATTTATTGTGGGACAGAGTCACAGAGGGATGGAAGCTTGTTTTAACCACAAACAGTTACTGGTTAACTAACAAGTACTGTTTAAACTATTATAGGAACAATTAACTATAGAATTATTTTGCTGCATGTGAAGATAATTTGTTCTTTGTATGAACAATGGGAAGATAATAATAATAAAAAAAAAATCCTCGTTTGCTTTGATTTCAAGATATATGTTTCTTTTACAACAATGATAACATAAATACTCCCTCAAAATTGCGATTTATGTTTGAGCGAGAAGGAATGTTAAAGGAAAAGCGGAAACATCCACACGTTTACATTGATATATGTCTAATTTCTAAGTATATAGTTTTTTTTTTTCTTTGCTAAATTTTTAAGACAAAAACCACATGAAGTATGTCGACCACAGCGTAAGAGCAACTGATGCGACAGCATAAGTCCATAGCATGATGACCGAGCATTCGCTTTCATTTACTTGAAACAGCTGAGTGATTGTACCTGCACGTACCCAAATCAACAACATTACAAAAGAGCTTAGAAAATCAAATCAATAACTAATACAGTATTTTTTTATTTTTTTTATTTTTAAAAAAAGAAGCTGATGAAGAAACTAATATTTGTACCTATTGACATTGCTGGTGGAAGTGCATACTGAAGCATGAGAACAAACTGATACAACGAATCTGATCCGACTAGACCAAAATGGCTAGCAACTCTGACAACGAGAATGCCTGATAAGGGTAAGGCGATGTATCGAACTACTAGGATTCCTATCATGAGCCACAGCCCTACTCCAGATTTTCGTAAACCTGAAGAAAAAAATTGTGATTTTTTTTTATGAAAATGTTTCAATTAGCTTGTCCATTATACGTAGTTGAATTACTGACAGGCAGTTTGATTATGCAAAGTCGAAAAGCTTACCCTTAAGAAGATTTGCTCCCACAATTAGTGTCATGGATGGAATGGATCCCTGCCTGCAAAGATTTCGTTAAAGGGTCAAAATAATATGGACGGAGTGTTGAAAATTAGGGTTTATGTGAAGTAAATTGGAATGCATACCCTAGCATTATTGCAGAACTTGCTAGCACGCGAAGAGGAGCGTTGTTACCAATCATCAAGCTTCGGATAGGTGTGACAACTCCAATGAAAAGGCCGATGAACTACAATAAAAGGAAAAACGATGATTTAAAGTCTAAAATATCCATTCATACAATCCTAGATCTAGTTCTATTACTTTAAGTTGCATATATAGACCGCCTCAACTCAATGTTAGGCTTGTCTGTCATGGCTTATGGCTTATAGCTGATGACTTATAGCTTCTGCTTCAGTTCAAGTAACAAACAATATGCGAAGTTTCAACGCTTGAAGCAAGTAGGGAAGTTATATGCAGTAATTCTACTTGATTACCGTAGCAATGGTTGAAGGCGTAAACAACATTTTCAAGTTGAGATTCCCGGTCAAACTTTTCATGCCCGTCCTTATCTTCTTGATAACAGAAACCTAATAAAGATTGAAAAATAACATATATGAGCTTTATGACCTTAATATTACCGAATAATTGTCTTAAAATTTTACATTTTCAGAATACCTTCATTTCATCCTCTGGTAGAGACAACACTACCACATATGGAGCTCTGTCCTCATTGATCGTGTTGTCCCTTGAGAGTAAGGCTTCTGTGCAGCTATTCAAAAACGGCGTTGCTGAGTTTTTCTTGTCAGAACTAGCCATGTTAAGGGTAAAAGAGACCTCGTTGCAATATGATCGTATCACATTGTACACGTACGTCCAAATGTAAACAGCTCCAATCTGAAATCAAAATCAACTTATCATTCAATATGACCCTTTTTTTTTATGAATTGGCAATGGTAAAATAGAAAGGATGTGTATTGAGTTACCGCCATGGAGAGGGAAACATACGCCTCTCCATTAGAGGAGCAAGTTTTCGAGTCTCCAAATGGACTGTTTTTCTCTTGGCATACAGCCGGAATGATAATCAAAGGCAAATTTCCCAAATTTCCTACACCGATAAACACTTTTTGTTTTAAATTTCATATAAACATTTTTTTTTTCCAATTATAAGTACTTGAAGCAAGAAAAGATTGATCACTCAGTTATGTTATATATCAACCTGCAGCACAGCAACCAATAACAAGGCCATGGAGTTGTCGAGGCGTTTTAGTGATCTTAACAAGTATCCATCCTAGAACCGAGCCAATTATGAAGGTGAAAAGGATATTTACCGGCATGAACCACCTGAAAAATTAGTGAAAAATATCAGAAGGATATATTCATAAATAACAATATATTCATGAAAAAAAAAAATTGCGAAAAGTTGTTGGGATGGAATTAAACATACAAAGAAACTACATTGTCCATAGTAATCGTGTCAGCAAGGCTGCTACCCACAAGTGCTGGAGTGAACACATAGAACACAACCTGTTTTGCATAAAAAAATGCATTAAATAGCGGATTTTTTATATACATAACTTGAAGGGAAAGAGCGAAATATCAAGAATCCAACGCGTATTTATGTATTTAATTCTAGCTCTCGAGTGAAATTATGAAGACAAAAATGTGAACTTGATAAACTTACGTTATTCAAATGATGTCGCGCAGATGGAGGTAAGATATCCACACGATCGTGCGCAAGGAACAAGCCAATGACAGTGATCATCAGTGTCTTTAGAACCGGCATCATTGCCACAATGAACAAATCCAAAAGTCCCATTTTGAAGCACAAAAGAAATTAAAATGCCTTGAAAATACTTGAAGAAATACAAAAAATAACTCAAAGAATTAAATTGATGTTTTATTATGATCAATAAACGCGATGAATATATAAAATGAGATGAAAAAGAACATCATAGGAACATAGATTTATAGTACTATACTTATGACTGTATTTTTTAACGTTTAATTATTTCTATTTCACATTTAGATAGAAAGTCAACATGTTGAATAATTAACCTCTGTCACACAATTATTTAAACACAATAAAATCAAAAATAGTTGATATGAATTCAAAATTTTCATTCATATTATTATGATATAAAATCATTAATTTATTTCATTCTCCATCGTGCATTTCATGGTGGATCCTGATTCCCGCGTAAAATGAAGCTTTCACGTGTACTGGAATATGTCAATGATCCAAGGCCAACTATATATGGACCCGGAACCGCTCCACCCAAAAACGCTGCACCCCTCCACCCAATGGCTCAGATCGAGGCCACATATACGAGCTCATCATTTGTGCGGCTAAGATAATTTCAATTTTTGTGGGTCCCACCGAGCTCGGCCACATCTAAACCGTTGGGTGTGATAAACATAATCATAATCAGAAACCCTAGCTTGCGGAGCAAGCTAGGTTGTGCCGCCATCCTGTCCTCTCGGCTCTCTTATTCAGTTTCCTAATTGGAGTCTTCTTCACAATCATAGTCTCAGAATAGTTCTCTAGTATCTTAATTTATGTACTAGTATAAATAGGGGGTCATTGGTGATTCATACAAAGAGACTGATTTTTATTCAATACAAAAACTTGTTCTTATGTTTATTGTCTCTCTTACTCATATCCTCAAATTAACCCCTACCAATTACATAGGCTGGAAAACTCAAATTGTAGCCTGTCTCCGAGGTTACAATCTTCATCAATTCATTCATGGCAATCATCCTGCACCACCCACCGATTTACCAAACCCTGCCGCAAACCCCACTATTCCGGCAGACTCTACCGATGCTCAAAAGACTGCTGCTCGTGCTGCCGCTGCCGTCGCCCCAGCCACTATTCCGAATCCAGCTTATACAACATGGTTCCGACAAGATCAGCTTCTACTCAGCGCCCTCGTCGGATCCCTATCAGCCCCACTCATTCCTCTTATCTCTTCCTGTGCTACCACACTAGAGGTATGGAACACCCTAACAAAAACATATGGTAATCCTTCTAAGGGACATCTTAAACAAATCAAGGATCGGCTACGAAATATCACCAAAGGTTCCCGTTCTATTACAGACTATATGCATGATATCAAAAATTGTGCAGATCAACTTGCGTCACTAGGTCGACCTCTTGATCCTGATGATCTTGTTGGCAAAATCCTTGAGCAACTTCATGATTCAGATTATGATAGTGTCATCACCGCTGTATAGAGTCGTGACACACCCATCTCTTTTGATGAACTTCACGAGAAATTGATCAACAAAGAAGTGTCTCTCAAGCATCGATCCACACACTCTCCCTCTTTTCCGGCCACTGTGGCGTATGGAGCAAAACAACCCGCCAGGAATAACTCCTCTCGACCACCCAACAACAGCACGACAAACCCCCCTCCTCGGCCTAACCCGAGCCCCTCCCCATCATATAACCGAAACTCTCAAAACCCTAACCCCAACTACAAAGGTCGTTGCCAATGGTGGTGTGTTGAAGGACACTTTCTCAATCAATGTAATTTATTCCGTCAAGCCTTTCCCAATGCCAATTTCCCAAATCCTTACCCCCCAAACTCGCCTTCTCCTACTCAAAACTCCAACTCATACCGACAGCCTTACCGGGGTCCAAACCATAATAACCCAGCTGCTTACACTGCTCATACTCACCCTTCTCAGGCTCCGAGTTGGTTATTTGATACTGGGGCGACTCATCATGCAACCAATGATCTTCAGAATCTATCTCTTCACACTCCGTATGATGGTACTGAAGAGCTCATAATTGGCGATGGTTCAGGTTTATCTATCTCTCACATAGGATCCACTTCTATTTCTCTCTCTTCTGCATCTTTACAATTAAATCATGTCTTGCATGTTCCATCTATTTCTCGAAATATTTTATCTGTCTCAAAGTTTTGTGCTGATAATAATACCTCTGCCACCTTCTTACCCGACTCGTTTGTTGTGAAGGATCTTCGTACGGACACCACTCTCTTCCTAGGCAAGTCTAACTCCGGCGTTTATGAATGGCACCATCTCCTCCCGCTGTTCATGTCTCCATCCCATCTCGTACCATCAATTGGCATCATCGTCTTGGTCATCCGTCCTCACAAATTTTACAACATCTTAGTTCCAGTTTTCGTTTAGATATACCTAGAAGTAGTCTTTTTCATTGTAATTCTTGTGACTGCAATAAAAGTCACAAACTTCCGTTTAATGAAAATTCTCTTTCGTCTACTGGCCCTCTTGATTTAATTTATAGTGATGTTTGGACTTCACTTATTCTATCCTTTGATGGTTATAAGTATTACATCGTTTTTGTTGACCACTTCACCAAATATACATGGCTTTATCCACTCAAACACAAAAACGATGCCACTACAGTCTTCACTAATTTTCACAATCTAGTGGAAAAATACTTTCACCGGTCCATTCTCACCATTTTCAGTGACAACGGTGGAGAATACATTGGACTCCGTCCCCTCCTAATCTCTCTGGGAATCTCTCATCTCACCTCCCCTCCCCATACACCTGAACACAATAGGTTCTTTGAAAGGCGTCATCGTCACATTGTAGAAACTGGCCTCACGCTTCTCTCTCATTCTCACATGTCTCACAAATACTGGCCTCTAGCCTTCGTCACTGCCAGTTACCTAATTAATCGTATGCCATCTCGTACCCTTAACCTACAATCGCCCTTTCTCAAACTGTTCGGCCACTCTCCCAATTATCACAAATTACGGAGCTTTGGTTGTCTGTGTTATCCGTGGCTCCGTCCTTACTCATCTCACAAAATGGATCCAAAATCTACCCCATGTGTATTTGTCGGTTACTCACCGACACAGAGTGCCTACTATTGTCTAGAACCTAATTCCCACAAAATATATGTCTCACGACATGTTCGTTTTGTTGAACATATATTTCCCTTTGCTTCTCACACTTCCGCTGATCCCACACCCATTACCTCGGATGAATGGTGCACCATTCCATTACCCATTCTTTCTTCAACACCTCAAACAACCCTGCTTACTGCCAGCCACCTTGGCCAGACCGAACCTCCTGAACACCAAGCCGGACCTCTCACTGAACCGTCCAGCCCTTCTGACAGTATGGCCGAACCTCAGTCCTCTCACTCAACCTCCACTTCCGCTGCCTCCTCTAACCCTCATACTACCTCCACGGCATCCACCATACCCTCACCTCTACCCTTACCAACCGGACCCCTTACAAGACTCCGCAATAACATTCAAAAACCCATCAATAAACTTAATCTCCATGCTACTCTTACAAACCCCGACAGTGAACCTTCGACTTACACTCAAGCCCTTAAGCTTCCGGCATGGAGGGCTGCTATGCAGGCTGAGTATGATGCCCTTGTTCACAATCATACCTGGGATCTTGTTCCAGCTACTTCGACACAACACCCAATCGGTTGCAAATGGATTTTTCGCACTAAATACAATCCCAATGGTACAATTGACAGGCACAAATCTCGCCTAGTTGCCAAAGGCTTCCATCAACGACCCGGTGTTGATTATTCAGAAACATTCAGTCCTGTGGTAAAACCTGCTACTATCCGTACTGTACTTTCTCTTGCAGTCACCCGTGGTTGGTCCCTTCGACAGGTCGATATCAACAATGCTTTTCTTCAAGGCTCATTATCAGAAGATGTTTATATGGTACAACCACCAGGTTTTGTTGATGTTCACCATCCCACTCATGTGTGCAAACTCCGACAAGCTATTTATGGTCTCAAACAAGCTCCCCGTGCCTGGTATACTGAGATAAAATAGTATCTTTTATCAGTTGGGTTTCAAAATTCAAGGTCTGATTCTTCCTTATTCACCTGCAATCATTCGGAGGGTTTTCTGGTTCTTTTGGTTTATGTCGATGACATTATTATTACTGGATCTTCATCTGCATTACTGGAATCCTTTATTCACTCGTTTGCAGCTCAGTTTTCACTTAAAGATCTTGGCCAGCTCTCCTACTTCCTAGGTGTGGAAGTCCTTCCTCATTCGGATGGTTTGTTATTGAGCCAACACAAATATATACAGGATCTACTTACGCGATACAATATGGATGACTCCAAACCTGTTCCTACTCCGTTGGTTCCGGATCCTTACCTCACTACTAACTCCGGCACTCCATTATCTAATCCATCCGAGTACCGACATCTGGTGGGTTCGTTACAATATCTTTCATTAACGAGGAGTGACTTGTCCTATGCAGTTAATCGATTAGCTCAGTTCATGCAACATCCTACTGATATTCATTGGGGGGGTTCTCAAACGTATTTTACGTTATTTATCTGGCACTCGTGCACATGGTCTTCTGCTTCATAAGTCCTCTCCACATATTCTTCATGCTTTCACTGACACTGACTGGGCAGGTGACAAACTCGATTATGTTTCCACCACTGGCTTCTTAGTCTATCTTGGCAAGAATCTTCTTGCCTGGAGTTCCAAGAAATAACGTACTCTTGCTCGTTCCTCTACAGAAGCTGAATATAGGGCAGTTGGTGCCACTTGTGCCGAAGTATTGTGGCTTCAGAACTTACTCTCTGAGCTTAAGCTTACTCCTGCTTCCCAGCCAGTTATTTACTGTGACAATTTAGGAGCCACCTATGTTGCTGCCAATCCGAGGTTTCATTCTCGTATGAAACATATTGCATTGGATTACCAATTTGTTCGTGAGAAGGTGCAAAGTAACAAGTTACGGGTCACTCACATTTCCGGAGACGATAATCTCGCTGATGCACTAACAAAAGCTTTACCTCGTACTCGATTTGATTTTCTGGTTTCCAAGATTGGCCTTACCCTCCGGACGTCCATCTTGCGAGGGCATGATAAACATAATCATAATCAAAAACCCTAGCTTGCGGAGCAAGCTAGGTTGTGCCGCCATCCTCTCCTCCCGGCTCTCTTATTCAGTTTCCTAATTGGAGTCTTCTTCACAATCATAGTCTCAGAATAGTTCTCTAGTATCTTAATTTATGTACTAGTATAAATAGGGGTCATTGGTGATCAATACAAAGAGACTGATTTTTATTCAATACAAAAACTTGTTCTTATGTTTATGTACTCTATGATTTCCGTCATCTAACATGGTGGAGCTAAAATGAGGTGGCTCCAATCGGAACCATTGAGTGGAGCTAACTAGGGGTGCAGCGGTTCGAAATCCGTCCAACTATCAATGTTTTCATTCATATTATTATTATATAAATATCATTTATTTTACATTGAAATAAACGACATAGTAGAACTTGTAACTTTTGTTATGCCTCAATACAATCTGTTTATGCATAAGGTACAACTCCATGAGCAGATTTATACTTTTTTTTTTAACAAAACAGATTTGTTAGTAGCATTAATTATTAATATATACTCCTCCGTCCCAAAATAATCTTCACATTTGAGTATTCAAACTTTTTAAAAATATGAACACTTGCTTCACTAGTCATGTTGTGCTTATGCACATTTAAGCTCAAATTGTAGAACTAAAAAGATTTTTTTTGAGACAATGAAAAATGACAAATGAAAAGATTTCGGCGTTATTATAAAGAAACTTTGAGTTTAGGTTGATTTAATTATTCTAATGAAAATCTAAACTTGTTATTGACAGCGTATTGTTGATGGTGTGTCAATAACAAGTTTTAGATTTTCATTGCTACAATTGAGTCATCCTAAAATTATTGCTTAAAAATTCTTCATAGTAATGGCGAAAAAAGTGTGAATATCATTTGAAACGGAGGAAGTATTTTTCTAATAAGGGTACAGTACATCTGTTTATGCATAAGGTACAACTCCGCAATCAGAATATGATGTGCTAGTGCGTAGTAGCTTATATTCAACCTAGCTATAAAAAATGTGATTTTCCTGGAAATGGTCAACATCACCCCTCTACGTATAAAGGGTCCTGATCTCTTGCTGAATATTCCATTTTATTTCTGGCATTATTACAAATTTGTGTGAACTGTGAAGGACAACTTTCACAAATAGCCCCTCAACTTTTACATTGTTACAAAGAATGCGCCTACAATAGTATCAACAGTTGTAGTAGGTCATTACATCATGTTAGCTAACATAACGTGCACAATATTCTTTTTCATGTCAATGAGAAATGGAAATTATAAAATATATTACCCTAAGCATGCACACTCGTGGATTAATTGAGTAAAGTAAGAGTCTTTGGGTTCATGAATCATGATCAGTTTTTGAACAATATATATCCGAACGATATATCAAGAAATACAAGAAGAATATGTGGACACTCTGATCTTGCACTCGCATTCCAATATTAAAAACATCACGGTCAGGCAAACTGAGACACCCCTAGGCCCTAACACTTCCCAAAAACTCTAAAACCAGTCTGAAGCTCTTAAAACACCCTTATGTGGTTCACGAGTCCATATATACCAATATCGAGTCAAGATTTGAAAATGGATTAAAAAAGAAACTGGTTAAATTGGTCATTTTTGCCAAAATTGAGTCCGACTTTAATGATCAAAAATGGGTTAAATGCGATAACCTAACTTCAAGGACAAGGATTGCATGAAAGCGATATGCACAGACCATGTTCGGAATATTTTTAAACTACAAGGACAATTAGTGTAATTTGTCCTACTACAGTTGTAACCATTATTGATTTGGGTTGAAAATTCTTGATTTGGTTGAAATCCTTTGGGATTTTCTCCATTCACCTGTTTCTCATGGCCAGTTATTTAATTATTGAAGGAAGAAACAGTTGGAGTGTCTAATTTCAAGCATTTCTAGATACCAAAGTATTAAGAATATACCCGTTTCATACTTATCGCTACTTATTTTCATTTTGGGCGTCTCATACTTATTTTTACTTACCCAAAATGTTCACTTTTCTCTTTCCTATCCACTAACTTATTATCTCTCTCATACCCACTCACAATACTTACTTTTCCAACATATTTTTTTAATCCCCGTGCACTTCCATTTGGTAGCAATAAGTATAGGACGGAGGGAGTAATATGAAACTCCTTCTGTCTCAGAGTATATATTTACCCTTTTTTTAGTCCGTCTCATAGTATATGTCTATTTTTTAAAATGACAAAGATTTTTTAATGTTCCTCCCACTCATTCTCTTTCCTACTTTACTTTTATACTCACAACATCAATCAACTTACAATTCTCTACCCCACATTTTCTCTCATACCTTACTTTTCATACTCACAAGTCACAACACTTACATCACTCCAATCATTTCTTAATCTTCGTGTAAATGGAAGGATGAACATATACTCTGGACGGAGGGAGTAATGACTATCTCATTTCTTTGGTTGGTCGAAAATAAATATTGTGGTTCTAAATATAAAAAATAATCTTTTACGAGTATAATATTGCCCGTTCCAAAAATAAATATTGTTTTTTCTAATAATTTTTTTTTATATAGTTTTATCAGAATACAAATATTGTATACCTAAACAAAACACATTTTCAAAAACAAAAAACTGATAAATCAACTTACACTAAATTTTTTATATTTTTTTCTGAAAGCAACTTCCACTTAATATTAACGAAACAATCCACCAGTAATCCATGTTCCACGTGTCATGTGTGAAAATGCCAATTTTTTGATTTGGTAATCCATAGTAGTTCCCTCAGTGGGATTTTGAACCGCTGCACCGGGGAGTTAGCTCCACCCAATAGTTCCGATTGAAGTCACCTCATTTTAGCTCCACTCAACGGATGAGATGTGTCCGAGCTCGGTGGGACCCACAAAAAATTGAAATCATCTTAGCCGCACAGATGATGAGCCGCCTATGTGGCCTTGATCGGAGTCGTTGGGTGGAGGGGTGGAGCAAACTTGGGTGGAGCGGTTCCGGGTCCCTCATAGTGGGCTATGAAACGAGATCTCTTTTCTTCTTATATTTACTTTTATATATTGAGGTTGAATAATTTACATACAGTTTATTTAAGAGTGTTTGCTTTTAAAGAATGGGTTCAGTGGTAAACTCAAGCTTCACCCTCATAGGTTTAAAGTTCGATCTCATTCCTCACTTCTTGGCAAGAGACACCATAAAGAAAAAGGAAAAAAAAAACGTCTTGATTATAAACATGATATTTGTAGAAATCTTAAAAGTTCACCAGTCTAATTTTACGAGCAACATGTTCGGGTGAGACTGAGCTGAGTTCGAACATGGAACGAAATTGTAATGAGTACCACTCCTTTTCCTATTTCAATTTTCAAACAATTTAGTAATACTCCTTCCGTCCCAAGTTGTTATTGCTCAAAGATTATTCCTGATAACAATGAAAATAAAAAGACTAATTTTTCAGGAGAGGAAGTATATTTTTCTTTCTATCGATATCCCTTCATATACATAAGAATCACACAAATAACAACTAATCTTAGCCCATCATTCAGACCCATGTCACTCAAATTTTGGAAATTACATACTTTAACCATTCAAATTTAGAAACAAAACTTCAATTTTGAGAGAAAAACTAGGAAATGGAAACACCTTTATGAGATGGTGGGAGTATAATAAAAGATGAGGTGTGGAAATAAATAAATAAAGCATCACACTTGTTTTTCAAAATTACCCTTCAAATTAAATAAAAATTTAAAAAGAAAATTGGCACTTGCCAAAAAAGTGAATATAAAGGGATAGGAAAACAAACTTTCGTGTAAGAGGCAAAGACCTATATTGTGAGCTACGGGTCATTGACAAGTGAACATTAAACATATGATTGTAAGACGAGTAACGTACAAACAAATAAAGTACATTTCTTAAAAATGCCGACAAGTTAAAAGCGGTACTTATTATAGAACAAAAGGAGTATAAATGAAACATAAACTAATTATACACACTTGTTGAATCAATTTCACAAAAAATGAGGCTTTACTGCTATTAACTGCCCAGAACAGTTAATGACTACAAATTCAACATTCTCAAGGGGCAGTATGCACAAAAAAGAAGCATAAGGGGGTGTTGGAAAAAACAGATGAGGACACAACACAACCATTGACAGTTACATATACAACCTTTCAAAATAATACATATTCAAATTTAGCAAACTTTCTTTAAGATGAAAATGAAATCATTGAAGCTAGATCCAGTTCTTCTTCAGAATCGAACGTCTTCAAAATCATAAAAGGGATTTGCCTGCAAAAGTATTGTGGAACTATTCCGTCCTAGTATTGTTAAGGTGCTTGTTCAAAATGCCTTCGAAAATCTATATTGATTGTTATAAATAATTTAGCCCTAAACTGCAAGCACTGTTATAAAATTGGTCATCATTTTATCTCTTGCAAAGTGAAAAAAGGATGCTAAGGGTGATAAGACAAATATGATTTCCAAACTCAGAAGATAATCCTCAGGAAGATCCTCCACCACATGATGATTCGCCACCTAAGGATGGCTCTGCATCTAACGATGATCCTCCAAATGATAAACCTCTCAAGGATACACATAAGGCCACTCCCAGTGAAGTTGTCACATGTCGTGTTAGTCCCTCGTCTAAGAAAACCAAACCCGAAGAATTGTAACCATAAGTTCATAACTTTTACTGTAATCACAAACCTTGTACCAATTGTTACAATTGATTTGCAAAATCCACCAACACCAGAAGTTGCTATTAATTCAGTAGCAAAACATTTTATCAAGGTTTCATTAACGTTGTTACTTTTTTTTTTTGGTAGATTAACGTTGTTACTATGAAAGTGATAAATGTGACTCTGAATCTGATGTTTTGTTTCCGTCTAGGTTATCAGACTCTATTTGATGAATTTTGTGGCATGGTGGGTGGAGTGATCATCTCTCCTCAGGCTCCCAGGGTTCATGGCAAATGAAAGTGGTATGAATCCAAGGAAGAAAGATTATTACAGTTTAGATGATGGATTTCTCCTGTTCATAAAAAGAAAGTTGCCATAAGTTGTAAAATTACCAGTCACCTCAAAGTAAAGGTGAAATATAGAACACAAGAACTGTTATAAGCTGTAGAATTTTAGTCACCTAAGAGCGATAGGGGAATATATGTTAGGTCTAGTTCAAGCGGAATCCGATCCCTTTCTATATGAAAGGTCAGGGGTTCAATCCCCACTCAAAGCACTTTCAAGTGCACTCTTGTAATAGCTTAAGGCATTGATGAATTAAAAAAAAAAAAAAAAAAAACTTTTTAAAAAAAAAAGGAATACTCCCTCTGTCCCAAAATGATCTTCCTATTTTCCATTTTCCATTGTCCCAAAAAGTTCTTCTCATTTCTCCAATTTAGGCTTAAAAGTGCATAAACAAAACATGACTAGTGAGGCAAGTGCTTCTATCCATAAAAAGTTTGAATATTCAAACGAGAAGATCATTCTGTGACGGAGGGAGTATATGCAAGGAGAACAACAAAGTACCTGAAATGTGGATAATCCGGAGCACTGAACAGAGTAATCAGCTTCCAAGAGTCCACGATATGATTGATGGTGTACCCTTCATCCATTCTCCAAAGACCAGGTCACTTTTCCCTTGCATCGGGGCCTTCATATGATCGAATAATCAACTGCCAAAAACAATATTACGGATAGAGTACATCACCAGGAATTAATTACGTTCAGACCTTCCTGGGGGGAGGGGATCAAGGACTGATCTCCTAGCTTTAGATAATTCTCCCAACGAACCAAGAGATAAATAAAATATGTGTTGGGTTTAGAATTACTTTACGGTTCTTTTTTCCTTTAGCTCTTTTTGTACTGGGCTGCGAAATTTTCCTCCATCCGCAGTGTTGACATGGCAAGCTATGATGAAGCAAGGGGGGGGGGGGGGGGGGGGGGGGAAAGACCTTCAAAACAACCAAGACATTTTCGATAAACATGCTTTCCGTTAGCATTGTATCTCAATACTTTGCCAGAACTTCTTTTTCAAATCCATAAAATAAGCATCTTAAATCTAAAATCAATAACCAAGGTAAGCTTGATTTAATCTACTCAAGGCCTTCCGAATTATCCTAATATCTCCGTCCAAAAATGAATGTCCAAATTTACACTTAATCAAGAGCAAATTTGGACGTCCATTTTGGGATGGAGGTGGTACAACTAAAACAAATCATGGAACCGTAAGCACAAAATGTAAAACTTCAGTTATAACGAACCTATGTCTAGACAAGAAGACAGTACAAGTACTTATGCATAATGCTAATAAGAGTAATCACCTAAAATAAGTATGGTTAACCCATAATCATAAATACTCCCTTCGTCCCATAATGACATTCCCGTTTTGACTTTTCAAACATTTTAATGTTAAGGTATTGGAAATTCAGTAATTGACTCTGAAGCCTTCATTTTGGAAATTGAACTAACTTTCTAGTAAAAAAAAAAAAGGGGGGGGGGGGGGGGAATGGGACTATCATTTGGCACAAAGGGAGTATTACAACCACCACACTGGCAGCCACCCCACAATCCCTCCCCGGGCTCAATCGTAACACAATTACTCCCTTTACCGGCAGTACCATCGGCGATTCGTCCGGGCGGTAAATTTCGAGATAACAGATCAAAGATGGTCACAGGGGCGGATCTTGTGTTGTAGCTGGGGGTGCAAGTACACCCGGTCAACTGCAATTTGTAGTTTTTTTTTTCTTTTGAATCTTGGCTGTAAGTGCACCCGCAATAAATATATTAATGAACCCTGACATAATGAACATTATTGTATGTATGGCAAAATGGTAAAAGTTCCTTTGAAAGGTGGTTTTGGTGGAACATCCCAGGTTCAAATCTGTCTTCCAGCGTGTTTCATTTTTATTCACTCTCATTTTCTACAACTTTTAACTCTCTCTCATTCTTTACAAGTTTACATAATTAGGCAACTTTGGGTTTCTTCCAATTATTCCAAATTTAATTAGTTAAATTTAGGATTTCTTCATTATTACTAATCAAATATATTTTTTTATGATTATTTAATACTAATCAAATATATTTTTTATGATTATTTTCAAGTAACTAAAAAACTAATTGTTATATTTTCAACTCGTTGAAATGATCTCTAGTCAATCTAATTATCAAGTCTAACAGTTTAAGTCCATTTTTTATTTTATTTAATATTTTTCTAAAAAAAACTCTTTGTTAGTCTACAGTTTAATTTTGTGTCCAACATATAATTTGAATATTTGGTGGTGTGATGTATTATAATCTAATCGCGTCTAAAAAAAAAAAAATCTTGTTTGAGTTTTGTAGTGTAAAATGTGCCTCCGCTGTCAAAATATCCTAGATTCGCCACTGAGTGGTCATCAGTTCAAGTACCCAATCGAGAGTGAGGGTTCCGAGATCTGTAGGCCATATGATTGGGATTTGTGGGTGTGGTTGAGGTTGAGGTTGGGGAGGTCGTAATGATGTTTGAGACGACGATAATTTGTGTTCCAACGATGTCGTCGAGACGAGACTAGGGAGGACCAAACACGGTTCCGGTTACAAACCGCCGGTTCCGGTTCCGGAAAAGCTTGAACCGTAACATGACCGTTTCTTTTTCGGTTACAGTTACGGTTTGAAATCGCCGGTTCACGGTTTGGAACCGCCCGGTCCACTGTTTCTTTCTAAAAAATAAAAATAAATAAATTAACAAAAAAATCAAGGGAGTAATATTTTATTGCCGAATTTTTTACAAAAAAGTATAGAAAAATTATTTAAAAAATTAAAGAGATCCGTCCCTCTTTTCTTTTATATACTCAACAAAATTTTATTATTTTTATTCACAGAATTTGGTTAAAATTCAGTCAAAACTCAATTTTTCTTGTCAACTTTCCGTTAGTAACTGTTAATTCAGATGAAAACCGTTAGAAATCTAACGATTTTGATGGTTTTTTACGGTTTTATAACGGTTCCGGTTCGGTCTAGACGGTTTCATGGCGGTTTGGAACCGCCGGTTCACGGTTTTCAGAGGGGATGAACCGGAACCGGCCTTTGTTACAAACGGTCCCGGTTTTCGTCAAGGTTCAAAGCGGTTCCGGACTTTTCGGTTCCGGTTCAGCTTGGCCATCCCTAGTCGAGACTGTGGGGGAGGGGTCTTTCCTCCAACGATGGTGGTGGTGGTTGTCAAGGATTAGAGAGGGAGAGTCCAATCTTGAAATTAATGAGATGAACCGGGTTGATGAAGCGAGTAGGTTGATGTGATTAGGGATGGCAACGGGTCGGGTTCGAGTCCGATCAGGACCGATCCAAATTACGAACATGCATGACCGAACCCGATCCGAACTGCCATGATCCGCGACCCGACCCGACCCGCGACCCGATCGCTGCTCCGACCCGAGACCCGATCCAAATCCGTGACCCGATAGCTGCTCCGACCCGAATCCGCCCTTCCCATTATTTTGCAGCAGCAACAGATTATAGAGCCAATGTTTAGAATCAGAATCAGAACAGTCTGTGAACACATAGCCTCATAAACATCAACCCATAGTACAGTAACCATTTCCCAGAACAAGAACCAGAACCAGAACAATATATATATACAATATATATATATATACAATATAATATATATACAATATATATACAATATACAGGCCCGGCTCATAACCTGTAAACCAGAGCAATTGCACTGGGCCCCCAAAATATAAGGGCCCCATTTTTCAGCCCACACCCCATTATAATGTAGAAGTATAGCACGCTGCTGCTGCAGTTGAGTTCTCGCATCGCCATCGTTTCCTTTTCTTTCTTATTTTTTTTTTTTTTTGAAACGATCCTTTTCTATTCTCGCCGCAATCCGCATCAATCATTCTCAGAATTTGCGATCTTCCTCTTCTATAATTCTTGACTCTTCAACATTAAAAAAAAAAAGTCTAAAATCTCTCTGATAATTCCATTGCGCCGCTGCCGCTTTACGTTCTAGCCATCGCCCATCGTCTGATCGTCGATTCGTCGGAGGTCTTTCACAAGCTTCCTCTGTTCTTGGCGGCTTTCTCCGTGAGGTAAAGATTAAACCCAACTCCCAATTGTCCCTAATTTCAATTCTAGGGATTCAATTTCTGAATTTCAGTTTAGAAATACAATTTCGAATTTTGTTCAATTTATTATCAAAATTTTAATTCATTGCTGTTTTTTTTTGTTTAATCTATGGATTAATTTTATTTTAAACAATCTTTTATCTTTAGTGTGATTCAAAAGCCTGAATTTCATTTTGAAACTATTAAAAATCATTAGTTTTTTATGTTAATCTTTGGTCTGATTTTTTTTTTCTTTAATCTTCCTCTTCTACAGGTTTCCCTCATTAGCAAACAGTGGATAAGGATTTGGGAGAATGATTACTTGTTCAATGTTGACCTAAAATTGCATTATCCAGGTTTCTCAATCCGTTATATTGAAGCAATTAAAACTGTTTCTTGTGAAATTTTGAATTATGCCTCCTAAAATTAGAAAATATGATTCTGGCAATGTAAAGCGAAAGAAAAATATAAGAGTGAAAAATTGATTGAGTCTCAAAGAGGAGCGATTAATAGGTTTATTATAAAAGGACCGCAAAGTTTCGATCGAAAATCAAAATGTTGATAATATCCTATTGATGATAGTATGCCTATTGATGCTAGTATGTTGGATGAAAATGATAATATTGATACTGTGGTTATTGGGAATGATAATTTTGATGACGTGCCTGTTGAAAATGATAATTTGGGTGATGTACATGTTGAGAATGATAATGTTGATGATGTGCCTATTGATATGTTGATGATGTGCCTATTGAGAACAATATTGATGATATACTTGTTGAAAATGATATTGTAGAAAAAACTATTCCGTCCCAAACTTGTCAATTTGTTGATATTTATGATCCACGGACTTGGATGGTTTGATTCTAAAAGATTGATTTATTAGTGAAAAAATGGTCCTAAGAGAGATCACTCTATTGCGAAAGGTCCTAGAGATAATTTTCTAGGAGATTCACTAATAAGTTGTATACTAGAGTTTTATCAAATGGGGAGAAATGTGATAGAGATTGGCTAGTTTACTCAAAGAGCTTGATAAACTATTTTGCTTTTGCTGTAAAATTTTTAAAAAAGGGAAAGTGTGAAGGTGTGTTAAACAAATGAAGGTTTTTCGGATTGGGGGCATGTATGAAGTTTTTAATATTTATGTATGAATTTTGTATTTTTTTTTTTTAATTTAAAGGGCCCAATATTCGTGTTTTGGCACAGGGCCCTATAAATTATTGAGATGGTCCTGACAATATATATATACACACCCATCAATTTGCTGTGGGAATATAAGAATAAATGCCGCAGTAGTGCAGTACAAATTCGCAAAATAAGCCATACGCATTATCATTCTCATCAAACACTTTAGTAACATCACAGATTCACAGTACAAAAAGGCAAATTAAACCCCTGTTTGACCTTCACAGAACATTAGAGTAATCTTTACGAATTGAATCCCTAAATTTGAAACAAATTAAACCCTAATTTGAGGGGTGAGAGCTGACAGTAACTTACCTTGGGCGAGTACGCGACTGTGAGGAACCTGGAACGGCGAGGTCGGCGAAGCTAGAGACTGAGGAACGGCATCGTGTTTCGCTTTGAAAATGTAGCGAAGTGCGATGAGTGAGACTGTATGCCGAGCCCTAATTTAGAATATATAGGTAGGGCAAAATGTAAAAGTAGGAAACTAAGGGGTGATAATAAAATAGGACAGCACTAATATTTTGGATCGGATCGGTCAACATTCGGATCGGGTCAGGTCGGATCGGATCGCAGGGTCTAACCGAAACCGATCCGATATCCGAACGGATCATAAAAATTGCAAATTGAACCCGAAAATTACGGATCGATCGCCCTCGGAACAGATCGGGTTCGGACAAATTGTCATCCCTAGATGTTGATCCCGGTTGGGATGATGTTGACATGATCTTTACATTTGTACAGTAGGGTTTGCACCCTTATGAAGTTTATGTCACAATGACGGGCTGGGATTTTATGTCGCAAGACGGATCGGGCTTTTTACGTCGCGAGACGGGGGTAGGGCTTTTACGTCGCGAAACACGGGGTGAGGCTTTTACGTTGCGAGACGGGGGGTGGGGCTTTTACGTCGCGAGACGAGGTTAGGGGATTTTACGTTGCGAGAAGGGGTAAGGCTTTTACGTCGGGTATAGGGGTCGGTTCGGTCGGGTAAAAGAAAAAAAAGTTTGGGTTTTTGTGTAGCTTGGGATATTCAAAAAATGGAAAAAAAAAAAATAAACGTAGGGAGTTGGAGGTCGGTTGGGTGGTTGTGGTAGAGGTGGCGGGATGAAGAGGTATGTTTTGTGTTTGACAAATCAAAATAGCTTTGGGGCTGGGTGTTTGTGAAGGTGTGGTGCAGGGGTTTAAGTTGGGAAAGAAAAAACAACAAGGGAAGCAGGTATATGGTAATGGCCATTTGTTTTCCACAATTAACATGAGGGGTAAATAGGGTTTTTGGAGGACCGGGTGTGACTTCGGACCACCCAATTGACATGATATGTAAGCAAAAAGGTGTTATTCCTCTCGGGTTTAGCTTTTTGGTTTGCAAGAAGAAAAGAGGAACAAGAAGAGGGAAAAAAAAATAGGGTATGACGGATCTTGACGATTGTGGTGTAGAAGTAAGAGAGGCGGAAGGTAGTTTTGGGTAGGGTGGTTTTTGGTGGAGGAGTCCCTTTATGGATCATAACTCTGATACCATGTCAAGGATTAGAGAAAGAGATAGTCGGAGCCAATCATACATGGAGAGAGATAATTGATATGAGAGACTCAAATATTATTGATACTAGTGATACATATTTATAGGGTTACAAAGAGTATTCTAGAGTCCTAATCTAATTAGGAAAACTAATACAAAAAGAAAACTAATGTTATAGAATAATCTAGCTTAGTTTACAAGATACAATCTCTATGTTTTGTAACTTGATATTTACAATATAGTGGTCGTGGCGGCTGGCTGACGGTTAAGCCGATGGCCTATACCGAATCTACTACTGATAACCTTTTTAATATTTTTTTTTGTTGGATAAATTAGAGTGGTTGGGTAAATTGAATGCGTATTCTAAATAGAGTGGGTCATCGTCTTCTTCTTTCTATTTTTTCGTTCAATACACGGTTAGTGTTTCCGACTCTTCTAGTTAAAATATTACTCCAATCATTTGATTACTCCCTCCGTCCCACCACAAGTGAGACTAATTTTCTTTTCAGTCCGTCCTACCACATGTGAGACTACCCAAAATGAAAATGTTTTAATTTATTTATAATCACCCAACCCCACTCATTCTCTCTCTTCATTTTCCACCACTCATTTTATTCAACCAACACTACTATTTACCCCACTCATTCTCTCTTTTCATTTCTACCACACATACCCTAGCTTTTTCTTAATTATTGTGCCCCACAAGTTGGTCTCACTTGTGGTGGGACGGAGGGAGTAGTATTTAAATTAGGAGAAATTTCCTGCTTTTCAATAATAATTAGATTGGATTAATTTTTAGATTGTAGTTTTTTTTTTTGTTTTCATGTTAAACTGTTGAATAAATCATGTTGTCTTACTTCTTGTTATATTATATGTTATCTCCCCTATGTAGGGAGCTTTTGCCTTCTCCCCTTTGTTGGGAGCCTTTGACTTCTCCCATTTGTTGGGAGCCTTTGCCTTTCCTCTTCTTTGAGAGCCTTAAAACGATCATCATATTTACTCTTGGTGCAATGCTTGAGATGTTTGGTTGCGCATTTACTACCGACTCAAATGCGTCACTTTCTTGTGTTTTTCAAAGCCAAATTCTTACCGTTATGGGTTTTTCTAAAGGCCAGTGTTGAGTTGTGTCCAAATTTTACTTGTAGAAGCATTTGGGCATCATATGTTATGGTTCCCAATGACATTCATTGAGATTTGGTTCGCGGTTGGGCTATCATTATTCGAGATGTGCTAAGCAATTTATGTGTAAATCTTAATTGCAACTATTACATTATGGACGAGTTTTCGTCATTTGTGGAACGCCGTCTTCTTAAATTTTATTAATACAATTATGTGCTGTTTGCTTTAAAAAAAAATAAAAAAATAGAGTGGTTAAAACTGTTAAAAAATAAATAAATATGGTTAAAAGTAAAGCTTTATAAAATTACATTAGCTAAAATGTTGATTGGCCACAGCATTATAAGTTTGAAAGTTACTTAGGATGATGCTGTGTAAAACTAAAGTTGTAAAAAAAAAGTGTTTCAAAAACTTTAAAATTTGGTTTCTATTAATGAAACATTGACTATTAATTTTGAAATTGATGGAAAGATGAGCGCTTGCCTATATGCTATGACTACTTCGATCACTACCATTGATCTTCTTCAAAATCAGAAACCATTAAAAATCACAATCACAACGCATCACTTTTTTTACTTTTTATTTAATTTTTATGCATATTTTTTTTTGCAATTTAAAATAGGACGGAGTGAATATAAAAAATAGTATTTCACATGGTAACTTAATATTATGAACGAAATTCTGTTATTTAATAAACAAAATAAAAAAATATAGATAAATATTAGTGCAAAATCGTAACATTAATTAAGCGGCCATTGGCAACCCTCTAAAGGTCAACGTTGAGGTACAAGTTGTACCTGAGATGAAGAAACAATGAATTTAGCCTAACTTTGAATTGACACTTGGGGAAAATTACGTACCCCTAAATAATAATGTGTCTATTTGTTAAAGGCAAGAGCCAAATTCTCCTACTTACTATTAATAGGTACCGTCTTTTGCCTTCCAATTTCTCTTAAGTGACAATTTTCTTAGTTTCTTAATAAGCGTGCATAATCAAACTAATAACTTTAAATTGCAAAAAAGATGAGCGCTTGCTTATATGCTATGACTACTTCGATCACTACCATTGATCTTCTTCAAAATCAGAAACCATTAAAAATCACAATCACAACTCGTATCAAAAAATATTAATCTTCTGAATCATTACGTTTGAAAGAAGAGTTGGTTTCGGGGGAAACTAGTTACTCTATAAGTTATAAAAAGTCTTGTTTTTTTTTTTAACCATTCTTAAACTCTAAAAGGCCTAAACCCTAAACCTTTAACCCTAAACCCTAAACTTTAACCTCTATAAAAACAGGACTTTTTATAATTTTAGGCGAAACTAGTTTCCCCCAAAAAATTCTCTTGAAAGAAAAATCAAAATTTTATTCTTCTTAAAATAAATATTAATTTTATAGACGAAAGCAATAACTAAAATTAAAGTCATATAAAAATTCTCAATAAAATATTATCTCCCTATAACAGTTGCGGAGCTACACGCGGCTCAAAAGGGGCAATTGTCCCCATTGATTTAAGAAAATAAAAGATTACTAGTGTGAAATTTATATAAAAAAATAATAGTTTCGTGCAATTTATTAAAATTTTCTCTTTTTGAGATAAAAGTAATACACTAGATTTTTATTTTCACCCCATTGATTAATATACTGTTAAAACTTATAAGTTGTGCAATTTTTGCTCTTATTGACGAAAATTTCTTATTCCGCCATTGCCCATAAGTAATTTGTTACCTCATAGGCCGTTTTTCTTCAATAATTGAAGTGACGCAATGTTATTTTAATTTAACTAAAGTGTACATATAATGATCGATTGATTACTTTAAGTCAACTAAGTAAGTAGACTGGTTGGCCAAATTTTAATACCCTGACTCCCTAAGGTTTGGTTTTATTTAAGTTGCCACCCTCTTATTTACCAATTGTTACTTTGTTCAACTAATCAAATTTATAAATATTCAATAAATATAAATAATTGTAGACAAACCATTATCACGTCTAGGTGAACTGATTGTTACACCCCATAGTGATCTTAACCACACAATACTCATTCTTTCGTCCAGAATAATTGTCATATTTGACCTGTCTATATTTTAAAATAATTGTATTTTTACTACGTACTTGTTTGTGCATTATCGATAGCACTATTTTAAAATTAAATTAGGCTTATTTTCTTATCTAAAAACGCGACATTTATTTAGGGATGATAAAAAAAGTGTGACATATTATAGGCATAGGCATTACTATTTAAAAGGACATATGTTTGATATGTTGGGTTTTGAAATCAAACATTTATATCAATGATAGATAGTTACTCCATATGAAAAGTACTCCCCTTTTAAATGTTGATAGTCTTAGGTTGATTTTTTCTTTAAAGATTGATTGAACATCCACAAAAGAATTATAAAAAAAAGAACTATCTTCATAAAATTTTAAATCTGATTATTGATGCTATTTTTGTCTTATCATAACTGTCACAATTAGTTTGTCAATTTTTTTAAAAAAATTGTACTTTACCTATATGTATACATTTGCACATGCCATGCAAATTACACTAACAATATTTATTTGTTTAGAACTATGATACTCCCTTCGTCCCGGCCTAAGAGTCCGAGTTTGACTTTATTTACACGGAGATTAAGAAAAAGTAAATGTTGTGAGTATGAAAAAGTAAGTAAGAGAAAGTATGAGAGATAAAGTGGGTAGGGAAGGGAGTTTTTGTTGTGAGAATGACAAGTGAGTCTCATAGTCCATTTTAGGTAATAAAGCAACTGAGAACCTTAGGCTGGACAGACCAAAAAAGAAAGTAAGAAACTTAGGCTGAGACGGAGGGAGTACTTATTTTGGGATTGAACAAAACGGAGAATGTGAGACTTATTATGAGACAAATAGGATAGTATTCATATTTGGGCATCTATTACTCCATTCATCTCAAAATAAATGTCATACTTTTTTTTTTTTTAAATGTATCAAAATAAATGTAAATATAATATCATTAATGCAGTTTTATCACTGTACAAGCAATGCGTAAACAAACAAAAGACGTTAGTTCTTTAAAATGTTAAATGAATGGAGTATTTGAAAGAGTTGGTCTAAAATTAGGAAGTGGGATAACTAGAGGGGGGCGTGTTTGTAATTAGGAAAGAGAAAGGCAGTTGGGTATTTTGTCACCTGGCAATTAGGGTATCTGACGTTTAACACCCGGCGCCTCTCTAAAGATACTCTCCCCTTATAAATATATTTATAAAGACACTCTCTAATTCCCTACAAACACCCTTCTCCCTCCTCGAAAGCTCCGTTCTTTGTTTCTCAAATCTCCCCCAAAATCCATCACCCCCAAGTCGGATCATCTTTTTCTTTTTCAGTAAGTTCTCTTTAATCTTTTCAATCTTTTTAATCCTTTTTTGTTTTTGTTAATTATAAGTGATTCATATATTTATTGATGATAAAAGTTTTTTTTTTTTAGATCGAATACTGTTGCTTTATGGATTTATGCTTGAAACCTTTGATTCCCATCTTTTGATTTATTTATTTTTTTTGATTGAGTTGTTTGTGTGAACTTTTTGGGAGCATCTAGGGTGTTCTTGAAATGAAATGCTGATTTCTAAACATAGAAAATAAATTAATTGCGACTTGTTCAAAAAATTGGGTATATTGAATACTAACCTATACAAATTAGGGTAAATAAAAGATGAATCAAATCTTAAAGGGTGTGAGTGTGTGTGTGACTGTGTGTGTGTGTGTGTGTGATTTTTCTTCTCCAGATTTCCTTGGTCTTAATGATTGAATCAGATGCCAAGAAGTAGGATATGATTAACCTGTATATGTTTATTTTTTCATAACTTGTTTTCCATGATTATGATTAATTATTATCTGGAATTAAGTACTGTTAGAACTTTGGCCTAGATGTATGAATAATATTTTCCTATTAACCCGAGAAACCGGATATCTCGAAATGGGACATGATTTATCTTTGTAAGTTTTATGTAACCTATTGTACTAGGAGGAGTTTTGTCTTGGAATGATTGTACAACGTTTTTGGGTTATCAACCATTTTTATTGCTTGCATAACGTGGAGCCTCGAGTGAAGGGCAGATAGCGACTCGCTTGTCCCTTCTCATAGTGTTCCCAACATCTATTAGCCTCATTGTTGAGAAATTGATGGTTTAGTTCTGTTTTCTTCTGAAACATGTGACAAAGGCAAACATAAGAATTTGGGCTAATTTCGTGTGTCCCCCTCAAACTTTGATATTACACTAGTTTTGCTCTCTTCTGCTAAAAAATTTGCATTTATTTCGCTTAGTTTCCTCCCATTTATGTTGCAAGTAGTTTCCCTTTTGTTACCAATCATTTCTCAATTTCACGTGACTGGTTGCCATAGAGGAGAACACAAGAATTTTGGGTCATCAAGAGAAAGTGAAACATTACATTACCCTTTCTTAGAATATATGGAGCCTCGAGTGAAGGGCGGAGAGCAACTAGCTAGTCTCTTCTCATAGTGCTCCAAACATCCATTGCCTTATTGTTGATAAATAGATGGTTAAGTTCTTTTTTCTTCTAATTTTGACGAAGGCAAACATCAAATTTTTTGGAAATTGAATTTTGAATCTCGTATGTAGTTGTGGTGTTTCCCACAGCTTCCTTCCCTTTATTTTGTAAATAGTTTCACTTTTGTTATTGATCATTTGTCGGTTTCACATGACTGATTGTCATAGAAGAGCACATCACAATAACTTTTGGTCGCCAAAATAGACTGACACATTACCCTTTCTTGCATAAGATGGAGTCTCTAGTGAAGGGCATGGAGCTATTAGCTCGTCTCTTCTCATAGTGCTCCAAACATACATTGCCTCATTGTTGATAAATAGATGGTTAAGTTCTTTTTTCTTCTAATTTGACGAAGGCAAACATAAATGCAGGAAATTATATTTCAAACACATATGTAGCTGTGTGTACCGATTTCATCTGCATGGCCTGAAAATGAATCTTTTCTTGAATATTTAACAGATTTTCCTGAGTTTTACAGTTTCTCCATTGTGTACAAAACTGCATTTATTTCTCGTAGGTTCCTGCCCTTTATTTCGTAAATAGTTTCCCATTTATGCTTAATATGGAGCCTCGAGTGAAGGGCAGAGAGCAACTAGCCAGTCTCTTCTCATAGTGCTCCAAACATCCATTGCCTCATCGTTGATAAATAGATGTTTTAAGTACATTTTTTCTTCTAATTTTGACGAAGGCAAACATAAAAAATGTGTGAAATGAATTCCGAATCTCGTATGTAGCTGTGTGATACAGATTTGATCATCTGTATGGCCTGTTATGGACCTGTTTAGCATTAGACGCATTTTCCTGTTTCTTTTGATGAATATTGTTTGACCAGTTACTTTATAGTTGAATGACCGTAACCATAATGATAATATTATCGGTGAATGTTTTACAGTTTCTCCTTTTAATGGTGGATGGTTTTTTGATCTTTATTGACATCACTCTGTGTTTGAGAAAGTGCTCGACTCAATAGACATTTTATTTAGTACCCTTGTGTCCACCCGTGGTAGTGTCAAATCAGTGGGACTCATTTCAAACTGAAAAAGGGTATTGTAAGCAATTGGTTGTAGAGAAGGAAAAGGAACTATTTTTGCGACATACCAATATCTTATATCCTTATCCATTCTTATTTATGCAGTGATTTAATTTTTTTATTAACAAGAGTAATCTACTATTTTCATAGGTAAAATCATGTCGACTGTGAGACTTCCTACAGCTAGCTTATTCGGAATTGCACCCCAGAACGGAAGCCTTAGCACCATCCTAAAGAGCCCACCATCTTTACCAATGATGAAGAGTCTCTCCAATGTCCTAACCTTGAAATGCGGGTCCAACAGGATGACTGCAAAGGCGACGTACAAGATTAAGCTGATATGTCCAGACGGGGTAGAGAATGAGTTTGAGGCGGCTGATGATCAGTACATCTTAGATGCAGCTGAAGACGCAGGAGTAGAGCTCCCGTATTCTTGCAGGGCTGGTGCTTGCTCCACCTGTGCGGGAAAGTTGACTTCAGGTGAAGTTGACCAGTCTGATGGGTCTTTTCTTGATGATAACCAAATGCAGGAAGGGTACTTGCTCACTTGCATTTCTTACCCGAAAGGTGATTGTGTGATTCACACACACAAGGAAGGTGATCTTTACTAAGCAGTCAGCTATTTTGGGTCATGATCTCGTGTCGTTAGTGCTAAGCAGCGATTTCAGATGTCATAATTTCTGGTCTCGTTAGTGTTACTCAGTCTAGTAGAGGTTCGTTCTCACCTGTTGGGTAAATGTAATGTGTCGGATTGAATCTGCTATCCTTGGTTATTGGATAATGCTCTGTGATCATGTTTGTTGCGGAATGCCAGTTGCTCTTTTGGTTGATGTTGGTTCTTTTTCTCGTTCCTCCACCTTTTTTTCTTCGGCTTGAGCTGTGAATTTATAATTTAGACGCATTCTAACAACTTGTCAGAGAGGGTATTGATTTGCATCTTGCTCCAAACCTCAGAATGACAAGTCAATCGTTTGGATTTTGAGTTTCTGCGAGTTAAATTCTTTGAAGAAGTCTTGTGTGAGACGGTTTCACACATGAGACGGGTCTCAATGAGAGAGGGAACGGGCTTGCCCCGCCCCGCCCATAGGGGGCAAACCATTTACTCTCTCAATGAGACCCGTCTCACATAAGTTTTTGTCAATTCTTTGAGCCGTTTACATAATGTTATGAATCATTCTCCTCATATCTACTCCCTCCGTCCCACCTCACTTGAGACTTAAGAGGTGGGCACAATAACTAAAATAAGAAAAATGTGGTAGAAAATGAAGAGAGAGAATGAGTGGGGTTAATAATAGGTTGGTTGAATAAATTGTGCGGTGGAAAATAAAGAGAGAATGAGTGGGTGTGGTAGATTGAATATAAAATTATAAAATGATTACCATTTTGGGGAGTCTCAAGTGAAGTGGGACGGACCAAAATGGAAATAAGTCTCAAGTGAGGTGGGACGGAGGGAGTATATACTATTACTAAAACAGAAACAACTGAAATCAACAATGACACATGGCGGCTTCTGGTGCAAAATTTTCCTTCTAAAACCACTTACTGGTAGGGGTGATCATGGTCCGGTCTGGTCCATTTTTTGACAAAAAATCACAAAACTAGGACCGGAACCAATACTCCGGTTCTATAAAAAAATTAGAACCGGAATCAAACCAGTACTTGTGAGAACTAATACACTGGTTCTGGTTAGTTTGGTCTGGTCCGGTTCTAATCATTTGAAGTTTATTTGTTTTCAAATAAACCAATACTTGGAAGGGAGAGAGGCGGCGCAGTTGAAGAGTCGAAGACTAAGATCACACTTTGGGTTTACAAATAATTAAATGTGTCTTTTTTAATTAAACAATTTAAATGGATATTAGAAAAATTATAATACGAAAGTAAGTATATTATTTTATTAACTATATAACAATATATACAATAAATTTGTATATATTATTATATATGCATAACTGGTCCGGTCTGGTTCTAACCGAAAATAATTTTACCTAGAACCAGGACCGAATCAATATATTTGTTCTATAATATTTTGGAACCGGAACCAAACCCTATGTACTAGTCTGGTCCGATTTTAGCTGGTCTGGTCCAGTTTCTTTAGTCCGGTCCGGTTCCATAAATTTTTTGCTCACCCCTACTTACTGGCATCAACAATCATTTATTAAGTCAATTAATTAAGTTACAGCTAATCAATTTATTATTGTCTGCATTAATTATTGGTCTTTTACAATTACTCCCTCCCATTAGTTATTTTAATTACGCAATCCAAAATTATTTACATATCCCAATAAACGACAATTCCACATACTAGAAATAGGCATTTTAAAATTTCGTAAATATTCAATTTAACTTATTTACATGCCAACATATTCGTTATATATAATAATTGGTGGTAGTGTTTTGATGTAGTTAATATTCATGGTTAATTATTATGATTAAAATATTAATTTCTAGGAATATAAAATTGTTAATATTATTAGAAAAGCTACGACAACGGTGAGAAAAATAGTTAAAAATGGTTTGAAAATGTAGAATTAAAAATTGATGTTTGCTTTGAATTTTTAATAATTTGATTGAAATGAACAATTATGTTATTTATTCCAAAAAAATTATGTAAAACAAATCTTTGAATATAATTGAATAGAATGTAAGCCTATAATAATTAGTGTGTTCGTTTTGTTTTTTTTTGTCTTCCATTTAAAAATTGGGAGGAGCCGTGGCAACTATGTTTTTTTACTTATCCTTTAGGTGAAAAATAAATAATTATTTTTCTATAACACATTAATATTATTATATATAATCTTGCATAAAAAATTTCCACCTATTTTTTTTTTTTTACCGTTATCAGATGAATTGATTAAAATTTATAAATTCAATTTTATTCAATAGTTTTGTATAATAAATATAATTTTATTTTATTTAATAAAGAAATTTATATACTGATGAAGACGTTGTAACAACTAACAAGTAACAAGTTATTAGAAGTAAAATTCATAACAATCTTTAAAAAAAATGTATATCGCACGGGCTTTAATCCAGTTCCTGAACTATAAGACCAATAGAGCCACCAACATCAATCTTCATCGCACCGGCATCAGGAAACTATAAAGTTCTTACTTTGACTTTGCACGGGGATTAAGAAAAAATAAATGTTGTGAGTGTGAAAAGTAAAGTAAGAGAGAAAGTGGGTAGATAGTTTTTGTTGTGAGAATGACAAGTGGGTCTCATTTTCCATTTTAGGTAATAAAGTAAAGTAAGAACTTTAAATTGTGACAGACTAAAAAGGAAAGTAAAAACAAACAATTACATTCAGGTTCAACAATTTTGGCGCTTAACAACTCCCTCAAGAATTTCTTATAGGAGTTGGTTTTGGGGGAAACTAGTTCCTCCATAAGTTATAAGAAGTCCACTTTTTAACCCTTAAACTTTAAACCCTAACCCTAAATTCTAAACCCTAAACCTTAACTGTTGGAACAATTTTAATCCCTGAATGCCACACTCACTTTAGAATAGGATTGAGGAAGAGATGAATCGGAAACGATAAAATATATACCTGTTGAATCCATGGATGATGTAGGGAGAAATAAGATGAAGAAGAAGAAGTAGGGAATGGAGATCTTCTAAGTAATAGTGACTTCTTAATCTCTCAAGTACTTCAATAATGTGAAGAGAATTTAGGAGAGATAACAAGAATGAATAGTCGTTTCTAGGCTTGATGGAAGGGCCTTTAAATAGGAAACATTGTGTCACTTCACCTAGGGACTACACCCTTTCAAGAAGCTTAGTGATATTATATTACCCTTTTGCCCATCACAATTAGGTAATTATATATCCAGGAATTCTACACATTTTATTATCAACTATACTTTATAAATTAACATTATAATCATAATTTTATAAATGGAAGTCTAAATGACTTGTGTTGCAAGCCATGTCCTTACAATCTCCCACTTGGGTTGCAAAACAAAGTCCTTCCTTTAAATCATGAATATAACACAAATGACAACCCTAATGTGCGCACTTTATTGTCATTTATAACAATCTCGCCCATTAGCCTTACAAGTATAGGACTAAAGGGGCAGTCGTTGTAATTGATTCGCAACTAAACCCACAATAATCACGTATACAAATCTAACTAAATGACATAGATCAAAAGTATAGATGTGTAGCATGGAATCATAATGAATATATACATATTCTTCCAACTAGTCCAACTTAACCAAATGAGATCAAAACTTTAAATAATAGAACAATTAATGAAAGAACAACACAAACTCCCACTATATTAAATGTTATCAAAAGTTGTTACTCCCATATGAGCAACATGCTTGTGAAACACTGAAGATGATAACTCTTTCATAAATGGATCCTCTAAATAGAGTTTGTTTCTATAAGTTGTATCCCTTTCGTTCATGTTGTACTCTTTTCTTTATAACAAGATAATTAATGTCTAAATCCATAAACTCTTGTTAGAGTACAGAACTGCTACTTGATAGTCATTTCTTAATTGGTCTTTCGACACTTGTTTTGACAAATTACAGTCCATTAAAACATATGCAGCCATATATTTAACTAATGTCGGAATACCTAATGATCTCAAGATGATCCGACTTCAAAACATAGGCATGTAGTTCTTTAGTGTTTTGTAAATACTTCTATCATTCTTTTGGCTGCTACTTAATGTTCTTTCCGGATTGCTTTGGTATTGACCAAGCATCCCAACATTAAATGTAAGATATACATATACATTAAGCTTCCTACTGCTGATGTAAAGAGGGAATTTTTCATATACTTGGATTCAAAATTTACTTTTAGGACACTGTTTGAGACTAAGAATGTCTCCTTTAAAATTAGGGGTGTCATGTGGTTTACATTTTTGCATGCTAAACCTTTTGTAATACCTTTCCATATGGCCTTTTGTGATAATCCTAAAACATCTCGTGAGTGATCACAGTGAATTTGGATTCTTAATACAAAGATGCCTTACCAAGATCTTTCATTTCAAATAAGAAATTTCTTAGTTTCCTTAATAAGGTTCATATCATTACTAGCAAGCAAAATCATCATCCATATATAAGACCAAAATTATAAATTTACTCCCACTGAACTTATGGTATACACAATCTTAATCAAGATTCTTTTCAAAACCAAATAAAAATAACTTGATTAAGTACCATTGATGAGAAACTTGCTTGAGTACACAAATGGATTTCTTTAAATTCACAAACTAATTGCTTAGTTTGATCCAAATCAACCATATATTCCTCAATGTCTCCATTAAGGAAAGTTTTCTTTATATCCATTTGATAAACTTCTAGATCATAATATGCTATATGTGCCATAATGATCTAAAAGTGTTTTTAGAAGATACCGGAAAAGAGTTTTCTTTATAATTAATGTCTTCTTTTTGAGTCAAATCTTTAACAATTAGATGAGCTTTATATCTTTCCATATTACCTTGTGAATCCTTTTGGTCATAAAGATTAATTTAATCCCAATAGGTTTCACATCTTTAGGTAATGGGACAAGATCCCAAACGTTGTTATCCTTATAGATTTTAACCCTTCATTTATGACATTAATTTACTATATGAGAATTAGAACTATTAATGGTTTCATGGAAAATGAGAGACTCATCTCCCACTAAACCTAAGTGTCCTTTATTCTCGGCAATATACACTTCATAATTATCCGGATTTGCACTTTCTTCTTACTATATTGGATCTTCCAAAGGGCACCGGTTCTATCTTATTTTGAGGTTGTTGAATTTCCTTCTTATGATCAACATTTCCATGTTGTTCAATATTTATAGGGAAATCATATTTATTTTGAATTGTATGTTCTTCTTGAATGTCAAGTTCAAAACTTGATATCCAATTGGAACTATGGGAAGTGGTATATAAATGGATTCCATACAAATGAATTCCTCTTCCTTTTCAAATTCAAAATATTACTCAAAATTCTCCCACTAAATTCAACATCCTTAAAAGAACCTAGCATTTCTCGTTTTTCAAAACGTTCTAACTTTTGGGTTGTAAAATTTATATATCCTCTAGTTCTCTCGGCTTACCCCATGAATAACTACTAATAATCTTACGTCTAACTTGCCCTTAGTAGACTTATAAAGTCTATCCTTATGCTAGACAACCCCATAAATGAATATGATTTAAGGACGAATAAGGAACGCGTCCTTAAATCATTAAGGGTTTATATTAGTAGCCTTAGAGGGATCTTTAATGAGAATAAAGGTTGCGGCTTTAACGTATCGCCCATAATGAGTGAGGTAAGAGAAGTATAAAACATACTTATTACCATATCCTTAAGGATTTCAATATGTCTCTATTACAATATTCATGCTAGGCGTACCCGGCTCAATGTAGAGAGAGATAATCTCACACTCTTTCAAAATAGCGAGTAAAAAGGACCTAGACGTTGTTCCTTTTAACAATCATTCCAAAGATGTATACACCATCATGAATGACCCTAATGTTCTTAATAGTCTTCAAAGTTGATTTCCAACTTTGTCTTTATAAGACTTTTACAACGTCCAAACTCAATATTTTATGAAGCAAATAAATGTATTCAAACTAAGAGTTAGTCATTTTGAACATAATAACTATTGTTGACCTTTTCCATGAAGGAATAATTAATGGCCTAAAAATATCCGAATGCATTAGTTCATTGAGACACTTGATGCTCTCGAGAAGCCTATGCTTTAATAAAATATAAACTTTACTTGATAACTTTTGCTTTCTAGTTTTGGTTTCATTATTTAAGGGACACATTTATTGTTTGAATAATGTCAAGTAAATAAAGAACACTTGACAAAGTACTAGTACCAACAACCTTGGAATTTAAAATAAAAATCACATTTATAAAAGATGAACAAAATAACCTTTTTTGTTCAATAGTGTGATAAATATCAAATTCCGTCTAAATGACGGTATAACAAATGTATTATTTATACAAATAACACTAAGCACTTTAACAATAACCAAAATTCCCGATGCCTTTCACTTCAACCGGATCCCGGCTTCCATGTAGATGAATCCTTCATCTTATCCAGGACTTCGGTATTTCAGGCAATCCTACATAGACATTCATTATGTGAGTTATTGTAACATAATTCAACCACTATGTATATGTAGGAAATGAAACCAAATTAGCCTTTATCACAAATAATTCCAAATGACATACCTTTCTTAGCACGCCAAGCGTGATACTTAGGGCAGTCGTACTTCATGTGAGTGAGGTCCTTGCAAAAGAAGCATTCCTCTTTATGATCATGAGATGATCACTTAAGCTTCTTTTTACTTGCAACCGCAATGTCCTTCCCTTTTCTCTTTGTCCCATGAGAAGAGGTAGATGCCAAACATCCCTCAATCATATCAAGGAATGTTTTAGCATCAACGTCATTGGAGACACCGTCCAAAATGGTCTCCGGGACAACTATATTCATGATCATTAGGCTCACGCGGTTAGAGCGTTCCCACTTCTCATTATTTAAGCAATCTTCTTGAGTGCTTATATCAGAAAGAGGAAGAGGAAACGGTTCCCTTAATGCGTGATCTATGTCCATATAGCCTAAGATCATCATCAATTTATTTTTCCAAGTTTTAAAATTAGTCCGTTAAGCGTCGGTAAAGTACTCATAGCAGTAATCACGGATGAAGCAATAAGTAAATCTGTTGGGTTTTGAGAACAAAAAAGAATGAAAACAAAAACATGAATAAGAAACTACAAATGAAAAATGATTAATTATATCAACGAAATCCATCAATAAGACAATCAACATGACATCAAAACTAATCTTTGGATTGCGAGTTGACTCATAAATGATTGCCTTAGGTAACAAGTAATTGAACTTATATTTTAATAAATACTTAATCTTCCTTTGGGCCGACATAAGTACCTAAGAAAATATCCTAATGTTCATTTTATTTGTTACCACATGAATGCCTAAGTTTAGTCAAATGTCAAGATCTTCTTTGGAAAATTCAAGTCATTCACATATTAACTTAAACATCAAACACTTTACAATTTAAGGGTTTAAATAACGTAAATCACTTAGGCGACAATATTATTTAAGCAATGAATAAAATTGTCAAAGCATATAATTAATCATAACTTTTTAGGTTTGAAATAATGTAGGTTTTGTTCCAAGGGAAAAACAAAATAGTGCAAAACTTAGAAAAGTCCAAAACCTGTGAACAGTAACTGCTCGGGCGAGTCTTATGAAGTGCTCGGCCGAGCACCTTAATCAGAATGTTTTGGTCAATTTGTCACATTATGCTCGGCCGCTCTAAACAAAACGCTCGACCGAGCTGCTCGGCCGAGTCATATGATGTGCTCGGCCGAGCACCTTAATCAGAAATAAATGCCTTATTTGACATACAATGCTCGACCGTGCAAAACCAAATGCTCGGCCGCGCAAGTCTTGGTCCGACCGGGCATAACCAAAGACCCGACCGGGTATTCAAGAGAACCGGACCGAACTCGACCAAAGGTCCGACCGGTTTATGCCATTTTTGGCGCCTGTTCATGTGCTCGGCCGAGCAAATCCAAAGACTCGGCCGAGCAGTTCGCGCCTTTTCATATGCTCGGCCGAGCAAAACAAATGACTCGGCCGAGCACCCAATTTTCTGCACTTTCTGAATTTGTTTAATTTATTCCCAAAAGGCCATGAATTGCAAGTAGATCCACATGGTATGTACTTAAAACATAAAACCATGTTATTTAGGGATAATCTTGCCTTAAAATTAATGGAATCAAGTGAGTAGATCCACATGGTATGCACGAAAACATAAAACCATGTTATGAAGGGATAGTCACACTTGAACCATTTAGTTTTAATGAACAAAACTTTCAAACATTTTCTGAATTTTAGATGATGATTATTAATGCTCTATGAACGAATTAAGTCTCTAATCAACATCAAAACTTAATGATTCAACAGGGAAAATGAATCAAAATTGAAAGTATACACTTTCCAAAAAAAAAAGAACTCAAACTTAAACTAAAGATGAGTGGGGCTCTGATACCAATTGTTGGAACAATTTTAATCCCTGAATGCCACACTCACTTTAGAATAGGATTGAGGAAGAGATGAAGCGGAAACGATAAAATATATACCTGTTGAATCCATGGATGATGTAGGGAGAAATAAGATGAAGAAGAAGAAGTAGGGAATGAAGATCTTCTAAGTAATAGTGACTTCTTAATCTCTCAAGTACTTCAATAATGTGAAGAGAATTTAGGAGAGATAACAAGAATGAATAGTCGTTTCTAGGCTTGATGAAGGGCCTTTAAATAGGAAACATTGTGTCACTTCACCTAGGGACTACACCCTTTCAAGAAGCTTAGTGATATTATATTACCCTTTTGCCCATCACAATTAGGTAATTATATATCCAGGAATTCTACACATTTTATTATCAACTATACTTTATAAATTAACATTATAATCATAATTTTATAAATGGAAGTCTAAATGACTTGTGTTGCAAGCCATGTCCTTACATTAACCCCTATAAAAACATGACTTTTTATAATTTATGAAGAAACTAGTTTCCCCCAAAATTTTCTCTTCTTTTAGTCATCTGGGGCCCTGAGTCAAATCCTCAAAGATCATACAGCCTCTTAATTTAAGTACGCAAGCAGTGGCGGATCCAAGAATCACAGACAAAAAGAAAATTATTGAATGAAATTATCTTTTTTTCATACAACAAACATTTACTGGATGTATTATTTTTTTTTTTTTTTTCACTTTGGCACTAGGATGTAATTTTTGTTTCACCCACTGAACGTATAGACAGGAGTCCAGGCTAGTCAAAAGTAAAATTTTACTCCCTCTGTCCCTAAATGAGTGTCCATTTTCAAAAAATCTTTGTCCCAAAATGAGTGTCTTTTTTTAACATAACTTTGTCCCTAAATATTTTTTTTCGAATTTTTTTCACCGGTTTCTTTATACGTGCAAAACTAAATGTTTGGAAAAGAGATTACAAGATTATATATGAATCTTTGCTACCAAATTATACACAAAGTTGAGATTTTCAATGTCCCTTAAAATAAAATTTGGACACTCATTTAAGGACAGAGGTAGTAATTTTTATGGCACATATGAGCCGTAAGATTGAGATCTTGACTTCATCTGAATGCTATCCAATGTGACTTCACCATATAGTCATATGTACCACTGCACACGTTTTGCACATAAAATCGTCCACCTCTAAAAATATGAGTATTTCGTAACCCAAAAAAGTCAACACGGGGGGTTGATTTGAATTTTGAAGCAACTTGTCATCAAATATTTCCCCCTACGTGGCTGACGGACCCTCAAAAATTGATCCTTGCATTTCATAAATTGAATGTTATTGTTGATGGCCTACGTAACTAACACACTTGAAATATCATACAATTCAATTCTATCTTCAAACTCTACAAAATTTATGCCAAAATATTAAAATAATTGCCCTTTATATTATATTATGATGATCTTTCTACTCAATACTCATTACTCCGTCCGCCCCCTTTAATCTCCGTCCCACTTTAATCTACAAAATCAAAAAAATAAAAAAATGTCAACTTATTTGCACTTTGACTAAACTTAAAAAAAAAAAAAAATTAATTCACCATTAATAATTTTTAGTTTTTTAAATGAATAATCAAATATTAGTCAAAATACAATGAAGTTGACAGTTTTTTCTTTCACTTTGTAATTTGTAGATTAAAATGAGACAAATGGAGTATATATTTATTAAACGAATAGTTCTAGAAATGGATAACAAAAATATATATTGCATTTTACCATTAGATTTATAAAAAATAAACATTTTCCAAATATCATTTAAATCAAAATTAAATATTCAATTTGAAACGGACGAATTATTTAGAAATATGTATTTGTTTTGAAATGAATAAAAATGAACAATGAAAATTTATTATTATGACACTTATATAAGATGGTAAGAGTAAAATAAAAATATACCCATTTCTTTTATAGGTTTGAACATTTACCCAATAAATGCTTGACAAAAAATCAATCTTGGCGTTTTATCAACAAGATTACAAGCCACCAAACCAAAGTCTACTGAGTGGAAAACAGATTAATTCCCACTAATTTTAGAAAAATGCCAATTTATATGTCAAGCTTTCATGTCACTACGTTTCAACATACTAATTTCCACCTTGTTTTGTTTGTTTTATTGCACACCATAATTTAAACAGAGACATTATAGTGCAAAAACAAGCTGTTGACTATTATTAAGCATATAAAATACTCTCCATGTCCCGAAATAAATATTATATGTGGTCAACTAAATTAAACTTTGACAAAAAATTATGAAAATTTGATCATTTTTATACTATATTTTAAAAAATGGTTATTGATACATTAATAGAAACACTATTCATAACTATTTTTGAATTTCAATGAAGATAAATATTTTTGCATTAAAAATTAGTCAAAGTTTAACTTAGTTGACCATATGTGACATTTATTCCGGGACAGAGGTAGTAGTACTTAAACTGCACATTTACGCGTAACCATATTCAAATACGAGGAAGACTCTTGTGAGACAGTCTCACGTGTGAAACGGATCTTGATGAGAGAGAAAATGGGTTTGCCCCACCCAGCCCAACCCACAGGGGACAAACTATTTACTCTCTCAACAAAACCCGTCTCACACATGAGACGTGAGACAGTCCAACGGGACTTTTTGTCTTCAAATATTATGATTACCATCATAATAAATCATACCGTTCAGTTAGTCCACACGGTGTGCTCAATTACTAGCTACATCTCGAGAGAAGTGGTGAGTATTCCATTTTAGGTCCTACGTCCTAAAGTAAAAAATGACATTTCTCCTTCTAATAATACTTGTTCTCACAACAAATTTAATACTCCATCTGTCTCATAATGATAGTCCCCCTATTTTTATGGGTTTTACGAAGGAACTTTTAGTAATAATTAAGGTTACTTTTAATTATTCTAATGAAATTTTTGAAATTGTTCTTGATACACCATTATAAATACTATTAATATCAATTTTTAGATTCACATTAACATAATTATAAGTAGCATTTATAACTGCTCAAAGTTCCCTCGTAGTAACAAAAAAAAAAGTGGACTATCTTTTTAGGACGGAGGGAGTATATTATTGTTCATGAAAATGAATAGGAGTATTTGCCAAATCTTTAATTAAAAGTCAAATGGTTTGGATTCATTTTCCTATAGGTTTTCTTTTCATAAAAAAAAAAAAAAAAAAAAACCAAAATGTGTTCAAAACAATCTGGTGTACAATCATACAACCACTCCAATCACCTGATTAAATTAAAATTGACACTTTCCCCTATTTCCTCCCTGCACTGTCCCCCACCACAAAAACAGTAATCCAACATTTTGTTCTTAATTATATTACTCTATTCAAGATTATTTCAAAATTCAAATTTTAATCCAATATGATATAGTCATTCCCCACATAATAATAAGTACCCTCTAAACACAACCCTCCAAAAGTCCACAAAATTAAGCCACCATTTTCCAAGCCCCTTCCATCTTCCACACACCAACTTTTCTTGGTATCACTTTTTCATTTTCCTCACCACCTTCCTCTCTCCTAATCACCACCCCTACCCCCACCCCCTATTTATACCCACAACACAAAAAACAACCTTGTCAAAACAAAGAACCAAAAACAGAACCAACATGGGTCATATGAGTTACAATAGAGTTGGCAAGAATGGCATGAGAGGTTTCCGGTTAACCGGAAAGAGATTTTCCGTTCAACGATTACGCGCAAAGTTCTTTCTCTTCTTCAAGGTCATAACAAGATGGAGATCAACGTATGGGAACGCGTTTGAGTCTTTGATGAGGAATTTGACTCGGAATATTTCTAGCAGAAAGGATGGAAATGGTTATAGTAAAAGAAATTTGGTAAGGAAAGATGAGACAAAAGTCTATCAATATAGATTAAAGTCATTCGGGCGATCAAATTCTTTTTATTCAGAAGCCATTGCAGATTGTTTGGAGTTCATCAAGCGCACGTCCGTTTCATCACCAGATAAGGAAGATTAATCCAAAAAGAGAATTTTGTGTATAGAAAATTAGGCTAGTAAGTTTTTCTTTTTTTTTTTTTTTGGTTATATTTTCCTTTGTGTTTATGTTAAGGGCATGCTTGACAAACCTTAAAATCAGGTTTATTAAAGAGCTTGGTAGTTTTCTCTTCTGGCAAAATAACTTTTTGTTGGTCCAATTTTGGAATGGAATAGAGGTGTTGGAGTTGGACCAGTTATGTTAGTTGTCAAGTAATCTTTGATAAGGTTTGAAACATGAAATGTATTATGATGAATTGTCAAAGTTTTTCTTCTTCTTAGTATTTTTCTACTTTCTGCAATTCAAAATTTTCTGATGCCATAAGTTTTTGTGTTAAAAAAACTGATATATTATACTTCACCCTCACTGGTCGCAAAATCTTACTTCCCACTTGTCATATTTGCACGATCCCGTTAATTACAACAATCAACGCTCATATTGTGATCATACTCTTACGAACACAAACGAGAGAGGTTACTGGATTGTTGAAAGGAAGTCAAGTACTCCAAGTCCAAATTTAAATTACAAATTTACAATGCTATAATGTTTTATACTAACTGTAGAAATGCTTCAAGAATAGCAACTCATAGTTAATTTATGAAGTTCTAGATGTGAAAAATGTGCACTTGACGAAGGATGCAGAACTGCTACAGCGAGTAATGTGTTGCTCTACTGCAGCAGGCGACCTCGATTTCACCACTTCTATCTCTTTCCTACTTGTGCGAACAAGATCAAATAGGTAAATATAGGGCCCACCAAACTCCCTATTAATTTCGACCCTCCATCTCTGAGTGGGGATATTTAGCCAAATCATATCCCAGAGAGGAATTCCCTCGACAAAGGTAAGTGTTCGTGCGCGGCCTGTTCTGACAAAATATTAGGTCTTAAATCTAGATGTGAGAACAAATGATGTAAGGTATGAAGTTGTTGCAATACTTTTCATGCTATAATATAATGAGGGGACAACTAATCTTTATTAGGTTATTAGTAGGTATGGACGCTGATTATGCGTACCACCTAATCAATATTTGGCATTATCTTGACTTAATAACAATATTAACAAGAATTAAAGAATGATTTTGACAAGGTAATAGCAACTTGTGTTGAAATTTAGAATGCAAAAGTGTGCTTCTTTCAAACTTTATTAAACTTCATTTGTCATATTTGTATTATGATTGATCACTTTTCGGAAAGTGAATTGAAATGAAATCATATTTTACGAGTTTAATAATCCTTTAGCAGCTACTTATACTGAACAATGTTGGCATTAGGTGTTTTCTTGGCCCTACGAGAGCAGGGTTGTTATGATTCGGGCACATTTTCAAGTTGAAGGCATTAAAATTTGGAAGGTCAATGAAAGAACAGTAGCCATGTGAAATTGATGCTGTCAGCAACGAAAGTCTCCTTACTAATTGTTTCTGAATGTTAACGCGAGAGACTACACTCTACTACTGAGCTCCACCACAGAAAAGAAAATAGGTAAAAAGCAGTAATCAACAAACTGACCATAACACTTTTGGTTTGCAGACAAACATATAAAATTGGCATCTTAGATTCATACCTTGAAACGAGTATTACTCTTGTGCCATAGATAGAGTTGGTAATATTGCAGTTGCTTCGCCATCAACCACAAGAAGATCATTGTTCTTGAAGCATTTTGTTGAAAATTTTGCACTAACAACACAACAAAAAGCGTTACTTTGACTAATTAATATATCCAACATCGTATTAATAGGGGAAAAAAATGATTCTTGGAGTGTAGAACTCACATGTATTTACTCTTGAATTGTTTTATGCTAGTTGCTTGTATTTCACTGGTAACATCCTCATCAATATAGACAGGTGATTTGAAGTGTAAGGTCTGTGAGACATATACAGCTCCAGGCTGCAAGATAAGATCAATACAATCAGATACATAAACACTTGAAAATACTACTCCCTCCGTCCTAAGATGAAAATCTATTTTTGTTTTTAACACAAATCCGTGATACCAGTTCCCAAAAGCAAACAGATTAGTACATAAATGATTACAAAAATGGACAATAAGGCCAATTATGTGCACTAAAAGGAAAGCAAACCAAAGGGTTGATCACACTTACGAATTGAGAGGCAATGATTCTTGGAAACAAAGAAGCAACCAGCATTCCAGGAACCAGTATATCTTGAAAGCCGGCCCTCCTAGCAGATTCAGAATCGAAATGAAGAGGGTTCGAGTCGTAACTCAGTTTTGAATAATCCACAACGTCTGGAGTCGAAAATTTCCTCGCTTGCTTCAATTTATCACCACATTTGAACACATTAGGTGCTGAGGCAGATGACAACCCCATGAAGTGAACATAGCTAGATAAAAGTCGATTCCTTAGCATTTTCATAGCCGATTTCTAAGGCTCAATGCGGGCAATTATTACACTACACACTTTAGAACCTGAAATTGAAGATATAGTTCTTGGATGTGTTAGTTTGTTAAATTTGCATTTCCTCTCAAGCATAAAGTAGACATGCACTTTTTTTTTTCATTTATCTTTCTTCCGCCTCTATAGTTCCAATCTTTTGCCAAAAATTACAAAGCAAAAATGTAAAAAACATCATTTTTAAGCAGAAGGATGAACCAATTAAGTTATCTAGAAGGGTTAATCTAGAATGCAAGTGAGAGCAAAATTATGCCCAAACTGTTAGTGAGTTTGGGTTGGGGATTGGAATTGGAATAGAGAACATACAGATAAAATGAATTCTTGGATATTCTATTGGAGATGTGACGCAGCGACTCATTAACTCTTTTCATTACGTACAGATGATACCATTGATAGCATGTGGCCAATATTAATTGGTCGGCATGTAGGTACGTCGAGGAGAGAATGTACTCGGTGGGCTTGGTTCATGTCCCAGGTCGTCAAAGTTTACTTTATGGGTCTAAGGTTTAATGGGCACATTTCCCTATTTCAGTTTGGGCCGTGTCTATAGACGCTACCCGGCCCAAAGCTATGTTTTATTTATACCGTTGAGAATTTTTAAGAGAAATAATTGTAAAAGTATTTGGAAAAGAAAATCTATGAATGAACATGCGAATTCAAGAAAATTAAATCATGGAGGATGAGAAGCTTCTTTCCTTTGACCTTTAACCAAGGATATAAGAATCACAAAAAGAAAAGAGACGTACATAACCTCAAGAAATTTAAGATACTTGCCAAACATTTTTAAAATAGTTAGTTTATTTATAAACCTTAATTGTGAAAATACATAAGTATTTATTATCTATCTTACAAACTATCAGTTTTATAAAACTAAAATAAAAAATAGTGAAAAACTTGGGCATTTTTTTGTTTATAAATTAAAAACTTTGTTAAAGAAACGTTTATGAACCATTTTTTTAGTTAATAAAAATTCATTTTAAAATAATATTTTTAATATTAAATTTTAGATTATTTTAAAGTACAAATTAATTACTCACTTCGTCTCAAAATGATCTTTATACTTTAATAATTTTAGATTGACTCTATTATACTAATGAAAATCTAAAATTTGTTATTGACATACCTTCAACAACACTATCAATAAAAAAAATTAGATCTCCTTAAAATAATTAAATCAATCTAAAATCATTGCTTAAATATGAAAAATATTGAAAAAGGCTAAAAAATTATATTTGGACTGTGGTATTATTTATGGAACTTTTTTTATTTTTTTACGATGTCCACATTAAAAAGAGACCTCTTAAACCACCAAATTCAATTCTAACCGGCCGCAGGGTATCGAACCAAAACACCCCATTTCAGTCAACAAAAATTCCCGCGAAACGAAAGGAAAAGCCTCCCGAATGATGAAATTCAAAAAGAGAAAACAAAATTGAGAACATATTATGACCTACTCCTGCCCCAATTTCTCCTCCCTCTTTAAAAAGGCTCGCCATTTCTTAACCCTCGCCACCACCGCAACCGCCGCCGCTGCCACCACCATCACCACCACCAACTCTTCTCCTAAATTCTCTACCGTTGCAGCAGCAGTAGCCAGTTCCATGGACGATCTCCAAACCCTAAAAACTCGCCTCTGTATCATCGGTAGCGGCCCCGCTGCCCACACCGCCGCCATCTACGCCGCACGAGCCGAACTAAAGCCAGTCCTCTTCGAAGGTTGGATGGCCAACGACATCGCCCCCGGCGGACAACTCACAACCACAACAGATGTTGAAAACTTCCCTGGCTTCCCCGCTGGTATCATGGGACATGAGCTCATGGACCGGTGCCGAGAGCAAACCCTAAGGTTTGGTACTCAGATCTTCACTGAAACTGTTTCTAAAGTTGACTTTTCAGTATCCCCGTTCAAGATTTTTACCGATACACACTCCGTTATTGCCGACTCCGTTATTATTGCCACCGGCGCCGTCGCCAAACGGTTGAATTTTACCGGTTCTGGCGAGGGTAAGTCTGGGTTCTGGAATAAAGGGATTTCGGCTTGTGCCGTTTGTGATGGTGCGGCACCAATTTTCAGGAACAATCCCTTGGCTGTGATTGGGGGCGGAGATTCGGCTATGGAAGAGGCTAATTTTCTGACCAAGTATGGTTCTAAAGTGTATATAATTCATAGGAGAAACGAATTTAGGGCTTCCAAGATTATGCAACACCGGGCATTGAGTAACCCTAAGATTGAGGTTTTGTGGAATTCATCAGTGGTAGAGGCATATGGGAATGATAAATTGGCAGGGCTGAAAGTGAAGAATGTGGTGACTGAGGAAGTTTCAGATGTGAAGGTGTCTGGGTTGTTCTTCGCTATTGGACATGAGCCCGCAACAAAGTTTCTTGACGGGCAGTTGGAACTGGATTCGGATGGGTATGTTGGGACAAAGCCGGGGAGTACGATTACTAGTGTGAAGGGAGTTTTTGCCGCTGGTGATGTTCAAGATAAGAAGTATAGGCAGGCTATTACTGCCGCTGGTTCCGGTAAGTGTTCTAGCTCTTTCTAATTTAGTGTATCTAATTTTATGATAATAAATCGCAGCTATGACGAGTACTTTTTGTGTTTTGATCGTTGAGAACTGTTGTTTTTAGGTAATATGCTTAACTGATATTCGTTGGTGATAATTTTTATTTTCTTAAAGATATTTGATAGGGAGTTAATTCTGGAGTCCCAAATGTAGGATCACAATTGGCACGTTGAGCCAAAATGATTGCTTAAGATGTGGGTGTGTGCTATTCGTTCTTTGCTCAGGAGAATTTGCATTTTTTATTTATATGACAATGCTATACGTATGTTATGATCGTCGTGAATTTAAAAGAATTGATTCAACGTGTTCCATTAGTCATGTGGTTTTTGGTGTATTGGACAAGGATCTTAACATATGATTTAGATTCTTGACCAATACGCTAAAAGCCACGTGACTAAAGGAATGTGTTAGACCAATTGTCTTAAACTCGAGTTCAATAGCTCATGTTGGCCCCACCTAATATCATACTTAGGTTATGTCCCACTAACAATCATAACAATTCACCATGCTCCGCATCTGTCGTCCGTCTCTCTCTATCTCTAGGTAGCTTTCACTATGACAGTAGGTAGCCCTTTTCCTTTCTCTTGTAAGGCTATCGCTCTCCTTGAGGTAGCGCTCTACTAGGCAGTTTTTGTAGTGACTCGAACCAGTTACCAGTGACATTAAAGTGACATTAAGATACTTGACCAATACACCAAAAACCACGTGATCAATGGAACATGTTAGATCAACTCTCTTAAATTTACCAGGATCATAGCAGTTTGCCGCATTCCTCCTCATCCATCGTCGAAACGGCTCTCGCTCTAGGCAACTTTCTCAGGCGGCAGGTAGCCCTTTTCTCATTTGACGGCTCTTACTCTGCTCTGGGTAGCTTCTCCTAGGTAGCCCTTTCCTTTGACTCGAACCAATGTGTTTTCTCAGACACCAAATGTTAAGATCCATGACCAATATACAAAAGTCACATGAAAAGTGGAACTTGTTTGATCAATTCTCTTAAATTCACTAATACGAATAACAATGTAACAATATACTATATGTGTAGTTAATGGGCTGTACTACCAAGTTGGACATCTAGGATACCATGTAATGTATGATGCCTAAGTTGTAGATTATCTTTGACGAAGAACTTTTCCCAAATTACATGGATACAATAGGAACAGATGTTCTGGGATTATTTGTGGAAGATTATATTACATACATGTGGTCGAACGCGAATGCTCTGTGATGACCAGAATGAAGAGGGATTTCTGTGGAGTAGTAGATACTACAGGAAATAACAAGAAAGGATTAGTAAGACTATAAAAGAGGTTAGAATTATGGATGAGCACACTAACAAAAGAAATGGAACAATATGTGGGATTTAATCAGCATAGGAAAACAGAGTTGATAAAAGCTAGAAATACTCACCTTTTGTAAATGAACTCCAAGAAACTCAAAATTACAATGTGAATAGCATTTTAAATTCCAAATAATGGAGGAACGCTTTGGAAGTTGCAGTTGAACTATTTACTTTTATTTGGATCTTAGGCTTACAATGTGAACAGCAAACAACAGTTGGTTAAACGCAACTCTTGACTATGTTACCAAGAGGAATGCTTAGGAAGTTACGTATAGCAAACTTTTCTTTGTTAACAGCCTCATAGTTTTTGGTCGCTTAGAAATCCAATGCACATTAACTAATTAGTTTCACGTAGGGGTGGCGATGGTTATCCCTGGGTGTTTATCCATTAAAGATTATAATGCTTTAACGGATAACCCATGGATAAGAAATTGCCACTTCTAGTTTCAAGCTAACGATTTACTCCTTCACGTCAACAGCTAAGAATCTAAAGGAAATCCAAATATTGGACTATGGTTTAGCCATCTTTTGGAAATCCTGCAAATTTGATCTCTTGTCTGGGGGTCAATATATATGAGGCGAAAGGAGTAATTCCCTGACTTTGTAACAACTCAATAACATTACTCCTTCCCTTTCCTATAATTGCCGAGCAGACTAGAGCTCCCCCTTTTTAGGATCCTAAAAGCCTCAACAACTGTTGTCTTAAAGATATTTTTGGAGAAAATATTATTTGTGAAGTAAATAGTGGATCCATTATAAGGCCTATCAATGAGATCAACCATTGTGGAGAAAAAAATGAGGTAGTTTTTTGATGATGTGGCACTGAGGTGGCATGGGTTCTACCACTGTGGATGCTTGGCTAACCACCCATGGTATGGTAAGAACATGATATGCACAATAGCTTCCCAGGCACTATGATACTATTATTATTGATATTAAGTAAAACGAATGTTTACTTTGCGTCAAATATTAACCAACTCTAATTCTGAAACGGGAAAAAATATTTGTAAGACTCTGGATGATGTAGATTTTTGAGGAATATAGTTCTACTTAATATGCAATGCAAAGATATCATTACCTGACACAAATTAGAATATTGTAGGGAGAGAAGGAGGGAGGGAAGTGATAATTAACATTGCATGTTGACTTCTTAGAGCATCCACAGTTGTAGAACCCATATTATGGGTTCTTTCACATGCCACATCATCAATGAACAAACCAGTCTATTTTCCTCTTTTTCTCCACAATGGTTGATCTCGTTAATAGGTTCTGCAGTGGATTCGCTATTAACTTTACCATATACTCCCTCCGTCCCACCTCACTTGGGGCTTAAGAGGTGGGCATAATAACTAAGGAAAAAGAATAAAATAAGAAAAATGTGTGGTAGAAAATGAAGAGAGAATCAGTGGGGTAAATTGTAGTGTTTGTTGAATATATTGAGTGGTGGAAAATTAAGAGAGAGAATGAGTGGTGGGGTAGATTCAATATAAAATTATTAAAAGTTATATGTTTGATAGGATAAATTATAAAACTAAAAAGACAGAAAAAAAAAAAAAAAAAAAAGTAAGCAACGGTCAAAAGTGGGTTGTTTGGTGAGGTCTCTATAAAATAATGACATGCTGCAGAGGAGCGGTTCTTTGTATGCAAAGTTTAAACCGTCCCTCAAAAGGAATCGATCCCCAAAAATAATGACCATTGCCCTAAAGTAACTTAGTTGTAAATATGTGCTTACTTTGTTATTCGAAAACTCAACCCTATATCATACACTGTAAGCCGTTTGGGCCCAATTATTTGGTCTTAGGAGAATATATAGGGAGGGAAGGGGGGCGGTGTTGTAAACATAAAATGAGGCTAGGTTGGTGGTGAGGAGTTGTGCTTATAAATTCGTGAATAGAGATTTTAAGTGCCAGACTTGCAAAAAAGCCACCATTTACCCTTCCAACAATTTTTGAAGAATCAAGAGCAACTCTTAACCAACTTCAAAGCCACCATTTACCCTGCCAACAATTTTTGAACGTCGTCTGCAAAAGAGATTAAGATAGTACTGTCAAGATTCTATAGTGCTTAATCGATCATATCTTCATGGAATCTACTGTGTCAAAATATATTTGTTGGCAAATTTTATTTATGAAGTAGGTTATTTCTAGAAGAATACTATTAAATAAGAATATGAGACACAAAATCACTTCTCTTACACTCCCTCCGTCCCATAATAAGTGCCAGACTTGCAATTTTTTTGGGGAATATGGTCTACTTGTTTGTACATTGCTCGTACCATGTTAAAATTCCTCTTAAGACTGTTTTCTTATTTAGAATAGCGGCATTTATTTTGGGACTGACCAAAAAAGAAGCGTGACACTTATTATTGGATGGGGGGAGTATGCGACTGCTCTTATTAGACTTGACTATAAACCTAGAAACTATCCCCATTATTTGAAATTTTATTTAGATATGATTAATTTCATTTTCTTTTTCATGTAGTAACAAGCTTTGTTTGTTTGAAATATAATTAACGGGTCATTTGGATATAACTGAGTTTGTATTGTTTTTCGTGTGATGAATTGAAGGGTGCATGGCGGCCTTGGATGCAGAACACTACCTTCAAGAGATTGGTGCCCAGGAGGGTAAGAGCGAGTGATTAAACAGCTTCAAGAAGAACCTTCCAATGATCTTGATTTTTCTCCTAAGTAACAATTGAATTTTTGTTCCCATTATTATCATGGGATTATTATTATTATTATTACACTCATTTTCAATCTGCTGCTATGTAATGGCAATGTCAAAGTTCAATCATCAGTATATACTCCCTCCGTCCTACGAGAGGAAATCCTCTGTACCACACTTTGTGTACCACAAGTGATACAATGGTTATAAGTTATAATAATTATAATATCAATAGTGATTCATAGCCGTCAGATCACTTGTGGTACACAAGTGGTACACAAAGTGTGGTACAGAGGATTTCATCTTCCGTCGTATAATGATACTCCCTCTGTCCCTAAATGAGTGTCCAAATTTCATTTTTAAGGGACACTGAAAATCTCAACTTTTTGAACAATTTGGTAACAACGATTCATATATAATCTTGTAATCTCCTTTCCAAACCTTTAGTTTTGCACGTATAAAAAAACCGGTGAAAAAAATGGACACTCATTTAGGGACAGAGGGAGTAGTATTTTTATTTCCATCACTAGCCTTAATGAGGCTTCATTTTTACTTCATTACTCCCCTAGTAATTGTTCTCATGTGCATTGCTCTGTTTCTCTCCCTCTTCTTCCTTGCCGGGTAATTATGGAAGTACGATGGTTTTAACCTATCAATTTTCGAAATGTGACTTTTTTTTTTTGGACAAATAAAAATGGCTAACGGGACAATCATCTATGGAAGTATTTATCTACTCTTTCTGTCCCAAAATGATCTTTTCATTTGTTATTTCCCATTGTCTCAAAAAGTTCTTCACATTTTTACGATTTAGGCTTAAAAGTGTATAAACTAAACGTAGCTAGTGAAGCAAGTGTTTGTATCTTTAAAAAGTTTGAATAATCAAACGTGGATATTATTTTGGGAGATTGAGTATTTTTATATTATTTTTGAAGTAAGTGGGAGTATTTATTAAGACCTCATTCTTTTTGCAAGTAATAGCTAATAGTGGTATCCTCGTGCTCTCTAAATGAATAAGTATTTATTTTTTATTTTAGAAATTTAGGTATAAATTCATCTTGAACCGAGAATTGCTGCAGCAAATTTCTTGCTGCTTCCGTTCAATTCGTGTCCCGTTCCGAAATGATTTCTTACGTCTTTTTGGTTACTTTGAATTTAAATGAAAATTGATTAATAATTTAAGTAAAATAAAAAAAATTAAACATTAATATATTTATAATGACGTATCAATAACAAAATTTAGATTTTATTAGAATAATACTACGACCTTTTATCCCAAAACGTGTCTCAAAATGCTTTTCTTACCAATAAAGAAATAAATCAAGTTTCATTTTGTACTTGCAAAAGTAACATTTTGAAAGCAAATAGCAAAAAAAAAAAAAGATTTTTCATCACAAAATTTAATCTATTGAAAGTGTCCCTTAAATAAAAAAAATGTCATTTATTTTAGAAAGGATGGAGGGAGTATAATTGAACTGCAATTTTTTTTTTTTTTCAAAAGTCTGTTTTTTAATAACCCAAAGAAGTACTTTACGGGGCGAAAGAAGAGCTATATAAATTTTAACATGGCTTTACACAACAGCCGTCTTAGCTCAGCTGGTAGAGCGCGTGGCTTTTAACCACGTGGTCGTGGGTTCGATTCCCACAGACGGCGTTTTAATTTATTGAGTTTTGATCAAAATTCTATCAAATTTAGTTATCTTCATAAAAATCTAAGTTTGTTAGTATTAATAGTAGTATATTTAATGGTTTCTTTTGCATTTTCTTTTTAGTTTTTCTTGTATTTTGAACTATCCTTTCATCATTTCATGTGTGTTTGCTTCACCGGCACAAATACCTGATGAATTTATTTATTGAGAAAACTTTAAAATGCTATCATTATTTTCGTTATCACTGGTTAAATAGCCCTTTATGACTTCTCCTTTGTATTCTTTTGCGAAATTAAAGGGGTCAAAAAATCAAAACTATTTTTTGTTGGAAAAGTGTGTTGTGTATGAAGGAAATTGTGCACATTTTTTTGTAGGAATCGTTTGTTGTTGGAGAAAGATTATTGTGAGTTCATGTTCTACTCCGTGAGAACATGAAAATAATATATATATATATATATATATGTATATATATATATATGTATATATATATATATATATATTTGTTCAATTTGAAAATTGAATGATAAAAATATTATAGCTCAAATAAATAGATGGAAGTTGGAAATGTGAGTTTGTCTAACATGTGAAAAAGAAATGGAAAAATTAGTTGATTATTTTTGCGATTAGAGATTGATGCAATTTTTAATTGTTGAATTAAGTTAATCATGTGGATTAATTGGGGAATTAATCTTGTTGGGAGTTTTGAGTAGGGGTGAGCTCGGTTCGGTTTGGTACGGTTTCTAGCTAAAACCGGTACCGAACCGCATCTTATCGGTTTCTAGCATTTGAGTACCGAAATGATTCGGTTTTAAATCGGCTCGGTGTGATCGGTTTCGGTGTCGGTCGGTATCGGTTCGGTGTCAATGGGCTGATTAAATGGGCCATTTAAGTTGGGCTTGCGCCATGCCCAAATTGAACTACTTGGGCTAAAAGAAGTGACGCAGAGGGTTAAAAGTCGGAAGCAGTATACTCCCTCCGTCCTAGCACAAGTAGTACTAGAGGGGTGGGCTCAATTGTTCTGGGACGGCCTAAAAGGGAAAGAAGTCATACTTGTGCTGGGACGGAGGGAGTATATATAAAAGAAAAAAACGACGACGTTCAACAATATCGGTTCGGTTCGGTATGTGAAATCGGGATTAGCGTGTGAAACCGAAACCGAGCCGCCAGATTCGGTTTTTAAAATTAAAAGAACCGTACCTTACCAATAGCTTATTGGTTCGGTTTTTCGGTGTCGGTTTTTTCGGTGTTTTCGGTGTTATCGGTTTTTGTCGGTTTTTCTGCTCACCCCTAGTTTTGAGGTATAAAAGACACCCACAGGTATTTGAAAGAGAAGAGAGAAAAACACATAAAATGAAACACTTTTCTAGCATTCTTCTTCCTCCTTGATTTTGTTCTTCCTCCTTTGGCCTCCTCGGACATTCTTTTGGTGATCTAGTCCAAACATGGTTCATTTCGCCAGGAGGCTGAAGTGCGGAATTGCACCCGGTCCGTCCGTTTTATCCAGGGAGACTAACGCCCGTTGAAACTTCAAGCTTTCGTAGAGAGGGCTTAAGGAGAGTGTGTCACACACGACTCGGATACAAGAGATCAAAGACGGTTAAATTGTTTCATTTTCATGTTTTCATTTTATTGTTGTAATTGTAATTTCATATATACTTATTGTAATTCATTTTCCTTTCTTTAAGATTTATCCAACATTTTTAAATAGTGAAAATATTATATTTTTGCATTTAAAAATGATGAAAACGACAACATTAAAATTAAAGGATTGAACTGACCACCGTGCGGTGACTATTGGGAGAAAGTTGGAACCTTTCAAAATGTGTGTTCAGTGTTTATTAAAGGAAGAAAGAAAAGGTTAATGAAAAGAAGAATTTGTATTTTAAAGGAAGAAAGAAAAGGTTAATGAGGACCCGGAACCGCTCCCAAAACTACCCAAAACTGCTGCATCCCTCCATCCAATGGCTCAGATTGAGGCACATATGCGAGCTCATCATCTGTGCGGCTACGATGATTTCAATTTTTGTGGGTCCCACCGAGCTCGGACACATCTCAACCGTTGGGTAGAGCTAAAATGAGGTGGCTCCAATCGGAACCATTGGGTGGAGCTAACTAGGGGGTGCAGCGGTTCGAAATCCAGTTAATGAAGAGTAGTACTAATGAAAATGTAAAGCGCATATGATTAGCCCAAATTACATGTACAATACTTTTCATTAAACAATGTCACTAATGATTCAACAGTTCAACGTCATCATCTAATATCAACCCGATCATTAAAATAATGCACCCAAAAGTGATACTTAAAATTTGGACTAAAAAAAAATAAGAGTTTAAAGAAATACTACTCTAAAACGTCAAAAATTGAATGTCTAATTTTTTGTAATGTTTTGCGCTTTTTGTAAAATTAATGGAAGAAATGTACAGATAATATTTTTGCTATCAACTTATTAATCTATTAGTATTACAAATATAATGGATGGTGGAGAAAAAAACCTGTAAGAGTTTGTTTACAGGCAATACACCTTTTGCTCAAAAATAAATGTCGGTTTTAGATAAATTTTTTGGCCTAAAACAACTACTCCCTCCGTCCCACCCCACTTGACACCCATGAGGTGGGCACAATAACTAAGGAAAAAAAATAAAATAAGGAAAATGTGTGGTGGAAAATGAAGAGAGGGAATGAGTGGGGTAAATAGTAGTGTTGGTTGAATAAAATGAGTGGTGAAAAATGAAGAGAGAGAAACAGTGGTGGGGTAGAGTGAATATAAAATTATAAAAATTATGCTATTTTGGGAAGTGTCAAGTGAGCTGGGACTGACCAAAATAGAAAAAAGTATCAAGTGAGCTGGGACGGAGAGAGTATATATTTTGGGTAAAAAAATATTCAAATTCCTATTTTGTCGGAGTCCATATCTCGGTAGGAGATAACCACCGAGATTTAGCTTCCTAGTTCCTAGAGTTTTAAATAAAGTTGGTTTTCTAGTTGATTTAGTTTCCTTGTTTCTACGTAGTAGATCTAGTATAAATAGAGGAGTCTTGTAATCTTTTTATTCATCAAGAATAAGAAGTTAATCATCTAGTTCAAAGATGAAATTTCTCTTCTTGTTCATCCTAGTCTGTGGCAAATTCATCATGGCATCAGAGCTGTGAATGATCCAAAATCGCTTCCGCATATTTTATCAAATTTGAGTATCAGAATTATAAGTTTGAAGACGGTGCAATGCGATGGTGAAGGGTTCCATGAAGAAGGAAACTAAAATAAAAGTCAAGCTTGCAAAGACGGCGCGAGAGATTTGGGGAGACTTGCAAAACGTGTTGGGAGTGAGAGTGCGCTTAAGGATCTTAAGCTAAAGCGTGCTATAACCCGAGCGAAGCAAGGAACGAAACAAATCAGTACAATCGGAATGCAGCCGTCAACCAGTTGTGCAACCAGTTGTTGAGTCAGTTGTGCAATCGGTTGTTCAATCAAGTGTACAATCAGTTCTGCACACAGAGAATCCTAAGTGTACGTGCTGTGGAAAGATGTTCCAATCTGTGGGAAATTGTTATCCGAAGGACGTAAAAATACGTGAAGGGGCGACACATATTATGAGACACCTTGCAGACAAGGCGCAGGCGAACAGAGATCTCTGGTTGGAATGATTGAGTTTTTTTTTAAGTTTCAAGTTGGGCGTTTGTATCCTTCACGCGCCAACTTGAGGGGGAGTGTAGGAGTCCATATCTCGGTAGGAGATAACCACCGAGATTTAGTTTCCTAGTTCCTAGAGTTTTAAATAAAGTTAGTTTTCTAGTTGATTTAGTTTCCTTATTTCTAGGTAGTAGATCTAGTATAAATAGAGGAGTCTTGTAATCTTTTTACTCCTTCCATCCCAAAATGATCTTCATACTTTTTTCGTTGTTATTGCGAAGGAACTTTGAGCAAAAATTTAAGGTTGATTTAATTGTCCAAATGAAAATCTAAATCTTGTTATTGATACACCATCAACAATACTATCAATAACAAGTTTTAGATTTTGATTAGGACAATTAAATCAACTTACAATAATTGCTCAAAGTTCCTTCGCAATAACAGCGAAAAAAATATAAAGATCATTTTGGGACAGATGGAGTATTAATCAAGAGTAGAAGTTCAAGAATTGTTTATTTTATAAACATGAAGTTTCTCTTCTTGTTCATCCTTCTCTACGCCAATTTCATCATATTTTACCATTTTCTTTGGAACTTGTTACATATAACTGGTGTACAGTGTGAAGTAATGTAAGAAATATAAGAGTAATAAATAAAAAAATTCTTTAGAGCTATTTGTCTTTGTGGAGTTTGTAAAAAAGCATGTTACTAAAGAGCAACTCTTTTATAAAGAGTTATTTTGATGAACATTTCTGTTTATCTTCACCAATTCCATGTGTTGGAAAAAATGCTCTACCATTTTAGAGAAAGTTTTGATTTTCTTATTTATTCACTTAATGAGGATGTGACATATGATCTATTAAAAAAAAAAAAAAAAAACTACTTAAAGAAGTGCTCGATGCTAAAATGCTAAGGGTACAAAAGAATTTCACAAAATGAAGGATACAAAATGAGGTAACGATATTTTATTGGTTGAATCGATAATGGACCAACACACTTTAATTATAAACACCAAAAAAATCATAACACATTATTTTATAATTTTGTAAGTCAAATTTTGTGGCACTCGTTTGGCTACCAAACAAGGCAGAAGAAACAGCTGATGTTGGCCCCCTCTACTGGACTGGACTGGACCATTCAAAGCTGTGGTCCAAACTCCCTCCCCAAAATCTAATTCATGACAAACGGTGGTCCAACTACCTAACCTAGTAACCCACATACTTAACCCATCAAACAAATATATTTTGTATATTATATACTCTCTCAGTCTTTTTTGTCTGTTCACTTTTGGTTAACATGAGTAAAATTTGACCAAACATTTAATGTCAACCTAACAATCCTGTTAAAATTTCATTAGGATTGGTAGGTTGACATTAAATGTAGGGTTAATGACAGATTAGGGCCTGAACTCCAGGGGGCGTCTAAAAGGGGCCTGGGTTTTTTTTTTTCGCTAGATCAGGGCTCAATATCATAATTTTTCGGCAGTTAAGGGCTTTTTGACGGATATCGTTAGAAAAGTCAGTTAAATCGCATGTGCCTCGCACGTGATCATAAAAATGGATGGATTTGTAACGATATTAGTTAGTAAGGGTTTTAGTGAAATTTTTGAAACTCGAAAGGTTTAAAAATGAAATAAATATTTTTTCTAAAAAAATAATATTTTTTCTAAATAATCAAGTATATAATAAAATAAGTAATTATCATATATAAAATAAATTTATTAAAAACAAATTAAAATTATTAAACAAATTAATCTAATAGAAATATTAAATATAAAAGGATTTAGATTATTTTCTAAATAATAAATTTAAAATTAAGAAAATTATAAATAAATTTAAATTTTATTCTATGAACACTCCCTCCATCCCACTCGAAATAGGACGTTTTGCCATTTTGGGTGTCCCACTCGAAATAGGACATCCCAAAATGGAAAGCTTTTATTACTTTTTTATTAGTAGGACTCACATGTCATACTCACAACAACTATTTATTTATTATTCACCACTTTCTCTCTCCTTCATACTCACAACGCCTACTTTTCAAACAACTTTTAATGATAAAATATTATTATTCCTTAATCCCCGTGTCGGGACCAGGAATCCTATTTCAGATGGGACGGAGGGAGTAATAAATTACTTTTTACATTGACCAAATTTAAAACAACATAAAGTAATTATCACTATTTAAAAAAAATAGTATATATTTATTCCCATAAAATTTCATCTTTATGGAAAAGAAAAAAGAAAAAACCCAGATTAGATTTCCACCAGTCCGCCACCCATCACTCTGCAAACACCACCACTAGTCCGGCGCAAGACCACCACCACAGCCAACAACATCCAAATTTGATTTCCACATCAAAATCAAGAACCCAGATTCGATTTCCACATCAAAAATCAAGAAACCCATTTGCTTGATCAAGAAACCCAGATTCAAAATGCTTGAACACAAATTCGAAAAAGAGAGTTGCTGGATAGAATGGATATTGAAGAAGGAGACCAGAAAGAGTGAGAAGGCGGTGATGATTCACCGGAATCTATGGCCGGCGTCGGAATCTATGGCCGGCGTTTGAAAGAGGCGGCGTTGCTATGGTGTTCGGCGTCGGAACCTGGAGTGGACTTGACGGTAACTGGTTAGGATGGCCGGGAAAGAGGTCGCCGGTGGAAAGATTGGCCGGAGAAGAAACGGCAAGTGAGGTTGGGGTTAGGGTTTGGAGAGGATGAGAGATTTACTGTGTGTGTGTGTTTTGTGAAAGAGAGAGAGATCTGGAATTGGGGAATTACGGGAAGGGGGGAGAGGGATTTAGGCATTTTCGGATTTAACCCTTAAATGTATGGTAAAAGTTTACTCAAGTTGACCAAAAAAGTGAACAAACAAAAAAGAAGGAGGGAGTATATATATATATATAAATTGAAACCACAAACTTTTTGACTTGAGCACGAAAATTAATGAAAAATGTTAGTAAAGTCACAAAAGAAAAAAGTGGGGTATGAGTGAGTAAATGAGTAAAAAATACTCCTTTTGTCCCTAAATGAGTGTCCAAATTTCATTTTAAGAGACACTGAAAATCTCAACTTTTTGAACAATTTGATAACAACGATTCATATATAATCTTATAATCTCTTTTCCAAACCTTTAGTTTTGCACGTATAAAGAAACCGATGAAAAAAATTTCGAAAAAAAACGTTTAGGGAGAAAGTTATGTTAAAAAAAGACACTCATTTAGGGACAAAGATTTCTTGAAAATGGACACTCATTTATGGACAGAGGGAGTAGTAAACTAAAAGTTGTTGTGACGAATAAATGGGCTCTATTAAATAAAAAAGTTAATATAAATTTTCTATTATTAGGAAGTACGTATTTGCAATGGAACATTCAATAGTTTTTATGCGTAGTTTTTATGTGTAGTTTTTATGTGAAAATCTCAAGAAAAAACTTGTTTTACACTAAACATAAAACATGTTTTCATCCCTTAATGTAAAACGAATTTACACATCTTTTAGTGTAAAACAAATTTTTCATAACACTGACCCGAAACAAGAAACAATACTTTATAAATAATAAGTAAATGTCAAGGTAGGGCATCTAAAAGCTGCAACTAGGACCAGTTATGGAATAATTTAACTGTACATAATCAATATATCCATGATACAAACAAACAAACAAACAAAAGGGAAATAAATTAACTAATCAACACATCTAAATCCCATATCTTCCAACACAACATTTTCTTCCTAATTTTACAGACTAAATAACAAAATAATTTCAAAAAAAACACATTACACAAGCCTAGGCTGGCACAATACACAAAAGATACCAATTGCTGGAAGCCTCTGCATGCACATCTAGAAAAAAGAGATTTCATCCAAACATGGCCTTCCTTCCAACATTTTTCTTCCATATATACCCTTCACTCTCTCTCTACTTATTTTGTACTGATTGGGGAGAGTTAGTTGTACATTTTTACCCTCATGAGGGGGGTAGTTTGGTAATATCCCTACTGGATCGGTTGTACTTCATGTGACTTTTGACCAGTTGACCAGCTGCCAGTGCTGACATTAGAGATAGTTCCCCAGCTAAAACTGAGCCAGCAACAATTGATGCTAAGAGCCTTGAGTTTGACCCTGGTTCATCTTTGCTTGCACCCTTTACTCCTAGTAGGTTCAAGCATGCTGACTGTGAAGCAAGTTGTGTTCCTCCCCCAACTGTCCCAACCTGATCAAGAAAAACATCTCTTTAATACTCCCTCCGTCCCAAAATGAATGCCGGCAATTTCAAGAAACCATAGACAAGTAAGCGTCAATCATAAAAAACTTAAGACTTGTCAAGTGTAACATTCTATTTTAGTATGGGGACTACTATACTCTTCCTTGTCCGAATCATAAAAAAGTTTGACTTGTCAAACGAGAAAGTCTTTTTATGGTCGAGGGGGGAGGGGGGAAGAGAGAGATTATACTCTTCCACGGACCGACTGCAGATGGACAGTTATGTTAAAATAAATACACAAATGATGGAATATGTACAAGTTACATGTGCAAGATGACAATAGCAGAAAGTTTTTTAAATAAGACGTGAAATGGTCAGTAAACTTGGTTTGGTTGTCATGTGAACTTGGAATTCATGCATTTACAGTACATTGGAAATTAAGAAGGGGCTGCAACACGGTCTACCGTCCACGTTTTGTAACGCCTACCCTGAATTCTGTGTTACTATAGCATATTTTCAGCCATGCACTCTGTATTCTGCTCATTATCAGACAAAACAGAGTAAATGTGTCCCATGGATCTTGAATACCTTTAATTTAATCAAGTATTTGGATATGAAACTGACATGTCAGTATAGAATATAAAAACAAGATTAAATTTTGGATACGTTTTCAGATCCTGTCCATCACTATAAGTTGATTACATGAATCATTTTCCATATTCAATTTGATCCAAATCTTAGTCGTATATGCTCAACCATCTTAGGCGATTTCATGTCGTATAATTCCAACTGAGGCATCTTTTACTATCTGACATTTTTTCGATTACGAAATCAATCGTTCTTAGTTTTAGTACATGGAGTATCCATTTTCACTTTCGCAATTCAGCTACACTTATCAAGTTATAATGTTTTCTCTTAGTAGCTGCTCAGTATTCAGGGGTATAAAGTAGAGCAAGTCTAATAAATGGCCTATAAAGCTCATCTTTCTTAACGGGTAAAAAAGAAACACCATGTTTCACTCGTTTAAAGATTGTGATGGTGATGGAACTAGACTATCAAATTTTGTCTATTTGGCTAACTAGCTATTCTCGGACAATTTATCAGATTTCTACGGGTTGAAAGAAGTGTCACCCTATTTTAGTTTCAACACAAGGCTTGAACCGTCTACTTCATAGTCAAAAGACACCAAACTATGGACCATATAATTGATTAGTAGTTGCGGACCCATGACGTTTTCAAGTGGGTGCACAAGTTACACAGTTACACTATTTAGTTTCAAAATGTAAATTGTGAAACAAATTAGGTTGTCGTGGGTCTTGAACCCAGAATCACAAGGTTAAAAACCTAGCATTTTACCCACAGAACTAGACAAACTATTTAATTTAAGTGGATGCACTTGCACCCATATAGCGTGATGATTAGGGAAGCAAGCTAAAAAAATCCCGCACGTAAATGAAAGTAAGATAGCAACATTGCAGAAATTAGAAAGTACCTCAATGGAAGGCATAGTCACGGAGACATGGAGGTCCTTGCCATCATTAACTGCCTCCATCATGGTTATACAATGAGAACTCTCCACATTCTGCGCTGGGTCTTGACCAGTAGCTATGTACACCGCAGATACAATATTGCTGGCATGAGCATTGAACCCACCGAGTGCACCCGCCATGGCTGACCCGGTTAAGTTCTTGAGCATGTTGAGCTCCACCAGGGCAGCGACTTCAGTCTTCAACACCTTCCTTACAACCTCTTCTTTGATAATTGCTTCACAAACAACCGACTTGCCTCTCCCTTCTATCCAGTTCACTGCTGCTGGTTTCTTGTCAGAGCAAAAGTTTCCTGTTTTACGTTGATAACAATCCCAAATTTTAATTAACATGCGTGAATCAATGTATCCCAAAGTAGTAGCAACTTAGTAGTATTAATTTGAGAAAATAGAGTTAAGTCCCATTCTAAGAAATATGAATGTAACCATGAAAGATAACGACATAGTAACGGATCACTACTCAGTTAAGCAACTATTATGTACTTGATTAGGTAAGAAAGTTAAAAGTTTTGGCAGGAACGGTCGGAGAAGGCCAAAAACATTTCAAGTCTATATCAAATCCGTTAAAACTCAACAAGACAATCATAATTGCTTCAATTATAACCGTAAAGGCATAAAACGATCAAAAAATGCATGAGTTCCCATATGGGATTTGATCTAACGTAAGCTAAACGTTTATCCATCTTTGCATAGAAATGATTAATGATGAAAAAGGGCTTACCGGAAATGCCCATAACGTCCATGTCAGGGAAATCACTCTGAAGGAAATCAAGTACGTTCTGAACACCTTTCGAAACCATGTTCATCCCCATTGCATCACCAGTGCTGCAACTAAATCTAATGTACAGATTTTTCCCTGCTAATGCACATTTAATTCCTTGTAGCCTCCCAAATCTGCTTGATCTGTAATTCAAAAGAAAAAAGGGAAATTAAATTACCATGTCAATAAAACGAGAGTATTTTTTTTTATTTCTCCTACTCAAATTTAGTTTTTTTTTGTCAATGAGATCAGCTCCGTTTCAAACATTACCAAGAGGAGCAGAGCAGCATTACCAAATCAGGATTATAATTTCTGAAGTAAAACTGACCCTTTTCTCAAAAAAATAAAATAAAATGTAAAACTGACCCTACAATCACAATTTTCATGCAAGAATTCAATTTGAAAACATTTTAATGGTACAATTTACTAACAATTTACTAACTTTAAGAAAACATTAAAATAATTGTAATAATTAAAATCATTAAAAAAGCTGTGCAAGTGCAACCCATGATTACACGTCGAAAGCAACGATCTGGAAGGCTGCGGAAGATACTAAAACTAAAACTAAAACATGTCTTGGTCTCATCTCCTTAATATTAAAAAATATATATATATATATTATTATTATTTCTCATAGCTTTGAATAAATTTATATCACCTAACCACATAGCATGCTTCTCGTAAAAAAAATATAAAATAAATAAATAAATAGATTGATCAACTAATGTTGTTAAACTGAGACTATTTATTTTTTGGGGATGGAGTATTTTATACCAGCTTCTCTAAAAAATATAAAATAAATAAATAAAAATTCAAAATTTAATTTTTTTTCCCCAAATTTGCAAAATGAAAATTTAAAAAAATTCAAATAGCAATAATGAGAAAAAGAAAACAAAATTGTTGGAATTGGATGCTTACTTATTGAAAACAACGGCCAAAGTGTCGAAATTCTGCGGATCTTCCAAGAAGAACTTCAACTCCGCCGCCCTCTTCGCCGTCCCAAACCTAACCACCGGCGCCCTAGTCATCCCATCCCGGAGCAAAATACTGGTGGCGCCGCCGCTAACATAGATAGCTTTACACCCTCTGTTTGTACTCGCCACCAAACACCCCTCCGTCGTCGCCATTGGCACCGAATACTCCAACCCGTTCAACAACAAAGGCCCCGCGATCCCCACCGGAATTTGCACGTACCCAACCGGCATCTCACAACACTGCCCTAAAATCGAATCGTAATCGAAACCCTCCAACGGCAAACCTTCCAATGACTTGCCGGTAATCCTCTGCAACGCCTCACGCCGTATGGCCGCCGCACGCTTACAGTCTCCGAGCTTCGATTCCAACGCGTAAGACGGCATCGCACCGGTCACAACCAATTTAACAATCCCCTCGTCGTCGTCGGTCAACACAATTTCCGGTGAGGTTACCGGCAACGGCAAGGCAGCCGCGCATGCAACCTTCACATCTCTGATCTTTTGATCCGATTTCAGCGGCGACAGAGGCGGCATTACGGCTACCCCACCACACGATGGTTTCTTATCCTCGTTTACGAGAATCTGATCTGTGTTTTCGTCCTCAATCGCCCACGAATCAGGAGACGGGCGAATAACAGATTGAACAAAATCAATCCCGAAAAATCCCAATAGATAAACAAACGAGCCTATCAACGAAACCAAGGCGGCCATTTCGGAAATGGTGAGGACATGTAACGGCGTCGAGTTCCGGATTTTCTCTCTCCAGCGGATGAGGAGAAAGTACATGACGGAGAAAAACATGGTGAAAAACAAGGCATTGACGATGTAGAGAGGTAAAGGGAGGGAATCGGAGGGATTGGATTGTTGTTGTTTGAGAAGTTCGCCGGCGGGATTGGGTTTGATTGAACGTTGTTGTTGTTGCTTGGTGGTGGGAAGACGCCGGCGAACGTCCATGGTTAACGGAGGAGGAGTGGGAAGGGATTAGATTGCAAGAAGAAAATGTTTTGGGGGTGTTTTTGAGGAGAAGCGGATGTTAAGGGGGAGTTATATTTATAGAGGAGAGGAAGATGCGGTTGGCGCGCAGCTACATTCGGCCACACGTACCGCGTGTTATTATATAATAACCAAACAAATAAATACTAACCAAACAAATAAATACGAGTAATTTTTAAGGCAAATGGCACATTAGTGTATTTAAGTTTAACCATAGTTGCAATGTGGTTTTCAACGTTTCATTTTTGACAATTTAACTCATAATGCTTACATTTTGTGGCAATGTGACTTAAAACTTGACGGATACTAACGAAAAGATATGAATACTAACGAAACTAGATAAAAGTTAACAAATTGAACGGAAAATATAACCACCTTTATGGAATACAACATGATCCACCCTCTAAATATAAAAAATTTCAGTATCATTATTTTATTAATTATGTTTACAAAACAAAATAATAAAAGAGTCTAATATATAATAAAATTATTTCAGACATCCAAAATAAATATTACTAACGCCCATTTTTCAAACCTTTATTTTAACAAATTATCTCATCTTCCTTAATATTAACTATTAAGTATATAAATCAATAAATTACTGATTTATGTTTTTTAAAGCATTTTTCATTTTTATCAAAATAAATATTACTCAAATTTGAAAAGATAAAACGTCTCAATTTTAAATTTAATTCAACTTAATTCCAAATCTTCAAATATATTATTTTTTATAAAATTAAAAAAAAAAGGCTCCTTTCCATTCCAGTCTTATTCTCAACAACAACTCTGTCGTCCACTTTAAAATAGCTGAAGTGGTGGGACTGTTGTGGTTGTTCAGATTTGGTGGTGGTGGTGATAGTGGTGTTCGAATTTTTTCTTAGACCATGTCCAATAATCCAACCCCCTAAAAACATTCAACTACCTTAATATCACGACACCTCATCTTCTCTCTCCATCCACTTAATCATTCAACTACCCTCTCAACTACCCCTCCCACAATAAGCTAGTTTAGTTTAAAATTCAACTCCTCCCAACTCATCATTCTATACCCCACCACTTTTTATTTTATTTATAATCTTTATTTTTATGATTAATAAAATAATAATAATAATAATATATAATTAAAAAATAAATGATTACTATTATTATTTATAAATTCGAGATTTTTTTAATTTTGTTAATTTTTTTTTTAATTAACACTTAATAAAAAAAAGGATAATTAAGGAATTTTTAAAGAGAAAAGAGGGTTTTTTTTTCCGGTGTCCAAATCAAACGAAACTTATATCAAATTAAAGAGGGAAAAAAATGATGAATTTTGGCGAAAAAAAAAATTAATTTTCTGTAAAATAATTGAGTTTAAAAATTTGGGTGGAAAATTAAATTCGGCGGACCAATGAAAAGCCTCCACGTGTAAGCTTCATGAAAACAAAAAAAAAAAAAAAAAAAAAAAGGCCGCCGACTCACGCACCACATTTGGGCGTGAGATACACGCGCCAGCTTCGAGCCAATGAGGGGCTGCCGCGTGTCCTTGCCGGGTCCTCCATTTTTTTCTTCAACCAGGTTGAAACAATTCAACCCCTCCCCTTCAACCCCCTCCTCTCAACCCCCTTATTGCACCCACTCAACTAGTTGAGCCCCCATTCAACCCCCTCTCAACCCCCTTATTGGACATGGCCTTAGGTTAGATATTTAAATAAGTTTTGAGAAAAAAAATATATGAAGATTTGAAATTAAGTTGAATTAAATTTAAAATTGAAACTTTTTATCTTTTCAAATTCGAGTAATCTTTATTTTTACAAAAAAAAACTTATTTAAAAAACATTAATTAGTAATTTATTGATTTATATATTTAACAGTTAATATTAAGAAAGAAAAGATAATTTGTTAAAATAATGATTTAAAAATGGCAAGGGAGGGCGTTGGCAATATTCATTGTGGATGTCTTAAATAATTTTTTTATTTATTAGAATCATTTATTATTTTGCTTTGTAAATATATTTAATATAATTGTGACAGTAATAACTTTTTAAATTTAAAGGGTGGATAAAGTAATATTCTATAAAGGGGTTTATTAGTTCAATTTGTTAACTTTTGTCTAGTTTCATTAGCATTCATCTCATTTCGTTAGTATTCGTCAAGTTTTAAGTCACATTGCCACAACATGTAAACGTTATGAGTTAAATTGCCAAAAATGAAATGTTGGAAGCCACATTGCAACTCCAGTGAAACTTAAGTACACTAATGTGCCATTTGCCCTAATTTTTACTATTTTTTAGAAACAAAAAATACGAACTAATTGTGCACTTACACAAATACAAAGAATATACCCCCTTTCTAAAGATTAATCTTCTTTTGTGAGAGCCGTTGTATTCTCTCTCTTGTGAGAGCCGTTGTTCCTCTCCCTTGTGAGAGCCGTTGTTCGTTTATTTGTGTGTTTGTTGTTTTTTTTATGTTTTGCAAGTGCGATGATTCTTATATATTCTCACATTGAAGTGGATGCCGATGTTTTAACCATAAAAGGATTGTTCGTCGATTTTGAGATTGTTGGTAGACGTTTTCTTGTCAACCCGGATTCTGCATACACTACTACATTTCAAGTCTAATGCAACGCATAAATTCGTTGCCATAGTAGCCAATACTTGTTGCATTAGCTCTAATGCAACGGCGTTAGACCATTGCATCCGCTTGCCTTGCATTAGATCTAATGCAACGAGAAAGTGTTCTAATGCAACGCTTGTGCCCGACCATTGCATTAGAACGATATCTAATGCAACGCTACCAATATGCAACGGTTCATTACTAATGCAACATCTTGTTAACTAATGCAACAATCCCTTTTGCAACGAGTTGGTAATGTAATGCAACAGTCACAACTAATGCAACACCATTGTCAAAAGTATTATATAGGCACCTGATGCAACACAATTGTAGAAAAAAATGCTATATAGATACATAATGTGACGGCTACATATAATTTCACAATAATAATTTATTGATAGTAATAATGATACATAAATAAAACAATAAATAAATAAAACAATAAATAATTAAAACAATATATTAATAATAAAAAATAATTCAATTGACATAAAAAGTATCATACAATTTTCATGCCCAAAGGACACATTACAAAATAAGTATTCACTAAACCAATGTTCCAACTTTCTATAACAAATCTAACTTAACTACAACCCACAACATGATGCAAAAACAAGAAAAGAGCCTCCATCTTTTCATTTGTTCAATTATTATACTTCTGATCCATTTAGCTCACCACATACCTACAAACTAAGATAATGAAATATCAGATAATAATCATCAAGAAATCATCAAGAATTGCATAATTAAAAGAGAAGACATCTAAATTAGAACTAGTATCCTTTATTCTTATCTCAACCAAAAACTGTGAAGAGACAATCCAACTTCACAATTGCTAGAAATAACTTTAACCGCTATATTTGTACATGTAAGGAATAGTAGAGTTAAATAGTGAATTATACAATCAAATGGGAAACATGAAGCATCAGTTGTTGTTTTCATTGATTTGTGAGCAGTGTCTCCTCTATGATTACCACTCCACTATGATTACCACCCAGATTAAATATGAAACTTATGTTAACTACATACTCAAAAAACTACTTCACTTGAAACATTGATTTTGTATTAAAATAAGGCAAACCTGGAACTAGAAGCATGTAAACCATTAGAGTTGTTAACAGTAGTATAGTTTGTATAGTTTTCAACTGTGGCTTCAACTTTTTGCAATAGAAGCAGGCCAAGCAAAGCCACTTAGCTGCTTAACCAAGTTCCCAGCTCGGCAACAAGCGTGATCGAGATAACACAGGTTGAACAATTAAGTACAAAACCTGTAGCAAAGTAGAAATACTAGCAGCATAACTAATACTCACTCCGTCCCAAAAGGAATGTCGAAATTTGAATTTTTTTTTGAAATTTTTGGGACAGATGTAGTATGTAAGAGCAGAGATAGAATTTATAGGATCCAGAACCAACTAATATAACTAAACAAACATGTAAAGAAAGACATTGTTGAACTTACTGCTCTGGTGAATAGAAGCAAACTGGGTTCGAGTTTGATTTTCCTGCTTCTGTTGCAAGAGACACTGAAGATGTCCCTACAGTTGAAAGTTAAAATGGCAACCCAACACCAACGTAACTGATTTTCCATAGTCAAACAAGAAAATTTTCAGAAAAGCTAATCAGGTACTCTGCCCAAAAGTTAACCTCATAACAAAAACCAAAATACAAAACAAAATTAACATCAAGAAAATCAATTTTTCTATGATGATATTCCCCAAGTAAAGGATAGGGCACGAGAACCATATCAACCCCTAAATACTAGTACAGGGAAATAGAGGTGGGGATGAGCAAAATGTATAGAAGATAAGATAATACATACCTGATTACAGATGGCAATGAGATAGCTGAAAACTGATGAACCAATTCCACGAAAAAAATCTCAGAAATCTAATGATATTTTACTGAATTGAAATAAAGACTATAAATAAAAATCGAAACATTTACCTACCTGGGATGACGATAACGGCGACTTCGAGGACAAAATAGAACGAGAGAAATAGAGAGGGGGAGAAATAGAGAGAAAGCAAATTAAAATTTATAGGGTTTGGGTTTGGGAAAACTGTAGTGAGGCAGGGTTTTGAGAGGGAAATGAGGGAGGGAATTTTTTTGTGGAAAAGTTGAAATTGAGCGGTATTTAGCTCATTTCTATTCATAAATATGAAGTGCACAGCGCAATATCTTATTCGAGGGGGAATTTCTTGAATGTCGAATTGAGGCAGTGTCCAAGTTCTACTTGGAGAGAAATTCAATCATCTCAAGATTTAGATTGAATTTGTCGTTCTAATAGGTTAGGAGTTGGAACTGCTATTAAAGTTTGGGGTGAGCCTCCGACTTTTGTGGAGTGTCATCTCTTTTTTAATTGTAAATGAAATAAAATTTATCGTTTGCTCAAAAAAAAATTAATCATACTAACAGCTGTGTGTTTCTATTTTAAAAAATGAAAATTATTATTGTAAGAAAATGTACAGGCTTAAGTTTATACATCATCAATTTCTAGTTTTGATGTCAATTTGATTTAAATTTTAACAAAAATTTATGACTGTTTAATTGTTTTATGGATATGTCAAAAATATTATTAGTAATTATAATATTTATTGATAATAAATATAAAGAATTTTATCAATCATAATTTTTAAAATTTCATTAAAATAAATAAATTAATATAAAGTATTTATTAAAATTAAATTAATTTATCACTAAACAAAAAATATTTAAGATAAAAGGAGTACAACATTTGTCAATAGCGTTACTAACAATAAACTAACCAAAAAAATATTTTTGTAGTGAATTCTAAAAATACTTAATAGTTTTTCACAAACACATTAAGAAATGCAAGAAATACATAGTAGACTAAATTACGATAGAGTATTTCAAGTATCAAAGCAATTAGATGTTTTTACGATGACAATTTCGTAATTGTAAGTTAGGGTATAATTAGTATAGACATAATAAAGACTACTGATAATATTAATAAAATAACAAGTATTTTTAACTCACACTTCCTCCGTTTTATTTCAAATTGCAAACAAATATCATGGCACAATAACTAAGAGAGAAAGTGAAAAATGTGATTTGTTGTGAGTGTAGATAGTTAGGTAGGATTGAGAAAGTGGGATAGAGAATAGTTGTGGGTTAGTTGATGTGAGTATGACAAGTGGGTCCCACTAACTGAAAATTATTAAAACTTTCCACTTTTAAATTTTGCAATTTCTATGGAACGCTCAAAATGATAAATTTTGCAATTTAAAATTGGACTGATTGGAATACAATAGTAGGTATTCAAAGTGGAAGGAGTAATATATTGCATGATACAATTATTTTTCTTTCTAAGTAATGATACAATTCTTTTTAGTAATATGTATTGGGATCATGTGTATGTATCTTAATTCACATGTACTCTATATTATACCCCATTCACACATTTTTTTTTTTAGAAAGGTTCACACAATTAATTCTAAAGCACGTTTAAAGATGAACATAACACAAACTTTTAAGGGAAAAATGCACCAAAAGTGCCTGAACTATAGGGGTTGTTTGGATTTAGTAACTTATCTCTTTTTTGACCCATGAAAAATACCTTAACTCTTTTTTTGTGCAGCGGAGGTACCTATTGCTAACGCCGTCCACTTTTTGCCGTTAAGTTATCATGTGCCACGCACATGACTAATTTTTTGAGGGTAAAAAGGTCAAAACATAATAAAGATAGTGTGATAGAATTTCACAAAGACAAAGGGGTTTAAATGATTTTTTTTTTAATTTCAGTTAAACCCTTCCCCTTCCCCTTCTCTTTCCCAAACCATCCTCCACTATCGCCGCCACCATCCACTACCACGGTATAAATTCAATCAAAACCCTCTTCCAATTAGTAATACTAGAAATCTTTCTTCTGTTTCTGCTTCCGCAATTTCACCTACCTCCTCGGCTGAAGCCGTAATTCCGGATTCTAAACAACCATCGGCTGCGTTCCCCTCTAATGGCGGCCAAGAAACTTCCCTAATATGGGTCAATCGAGATGGGCTCTGTGGTGAATTGACTGAAACTGATGTGGGTAAAAGAGTTCGCCTTTGTGGGTGGGTTGCTCTTCATCGGATTCATGTAGGTTCATTCAAAAAAAAAAAAAAAAAAAATCAAATTTGAGATGCAAAACAGAAGATGTAGAAGACGATGAACATAGGTTTAATTTAGATGAAAATCGTGAAAGATCTCCAGGCAAAATTCATATCTCAGATTTGTATTTCTTTCAAAGCTCGGATTTTGGCGAAATCTTGAGATTGAAGGTGAACTATGAAATCGATCGATTGGACTCCGGGTGCCATTGTTGGTGTAGATTGACATATCATATTCAAACCCTCCATGACATATCAGAATCAAACCCAGATTCTCGATTTCAGATCTGAGATGTCGAAAAATTAAAATCAAAAGGGGTGGCGAGATTTAGAGAAAGAATGGGGGAGATGAGATTTATGGGCCAGAGAGAGGAATGGAGACGGATATGTGGGTAGAAGATGAACAGAGGTGCAAGTAGTTTGGATGGGGGTGGGGAAGCACAGGGGTATGATTTGGGCGTTGGGCTGGAAAGGGAAGGGAGGGGAAGGGGGGGAAGATGAAGAGGAAGAGGAAGGGGGTTATGGGAAATTAATATTTTTATTATAGCCCCTTTGTTTTTTGTAAAATGCTCTTACACTTAAAGTTCCAGTTTTACCCTTCAAAAAAGGTCACGTGAGTAGTCACATGATAACTTAACGGCAAAAAGTGGACGACGTTAGCAATAGGTACCTCCGCTGCACAAAAAAAGAGTTAAAGTATTTTTCATGGGTAAAAAAAGAGATAAGTTACTAAATTCAAACAACCCCTATAGTTCAGGTACTTTTGGTGCATTTTTTCCAACTTTTAAAATATCAATTATCACTCAGAAGATGTTTTAGTGTCAAGAAGCTTTGTTTGTTTGTTTGTTATGGAACGTTAAGGAAAACAATACTCCAAGTGTTATGGCTGGAGTACCCTATGCTAGGGTAGCTGGTAGTTTGATGTATACTATGATATGTACTAGGCCAGATCTTGCACATGCAGTTAGTGTTGTTAGTCGGTTCATGGGTAATCCGGGTAAGGAACATTGGCAGGCTATGAAGCAGATCTTTAGTTATCTTTGGGGTACCAGTGACTCATCTATGGAGGTGGAGCAGAATGTGCAGTGGAGGGGTTCTCAGATTCTGATTATTTGGGTGGTGTTGATACAAGAAGATCGATGACCGGATATGTATTCACGCTTGATGGGTCACTTGGAAGACTACATTGCAGGCGATAGTGACGTTGTCTACGACAGAAGCACAATACATGTCATTGACAGAGTCCGCTAAGGAAGAAATATGGTTGAAGGGATTGATCAGCGATCTTGGGATACATCAGGATCTAGCTATTATTTATTGCGATAGTTTGAGCGCAATTTGTTAGCTAAGGATCAAGTTCATCATGAGAGGACCGATATCATTTCCTAATGGATGAGAAACGGGTAAAGGTGAAGAATGTAGGGATGGCGGACAACCCTACAGATATGTTCACAAATCCCATGACAGAGAGCAAGATCCAACATTGTTTGGACTTGCTTAATGTTCACAGCTATTAGATTGCAGAAAAGGCGATGGGAGAAAATGTTTGTTATTATTGAGATTCAAAGTCAAAGTGGAGATTGTTGGGTTAATACCTTTGAATTTGGGACGCCGAGTTAAAGGATTAGACAGCAGACGAATTTCGGAATTATGGGACGAGCACAGAACAGGAGGTCCGCCCGGACCAGACGAAAGACCCGACCGGACCAAGAAGGCATCGGAAATCAATATTTTGGAAAAGAGAAAGATCCGCCAGGGTTAAGGTCTGGATCCGGTCGGACATGCATAGGTCCGGTCGGACCAGGGCCTATACCCGGCCGGACCATGTGGCCTGGAGTCCAAATTTTACTAAAGTTCGTGGTTTCGTGGAAAGAAAGGTTTCGAGTCCGTTTTGGTTTCGTTTTCCAAGTTCTTACCAGATTTGAGCTAGGTTTTGAGTATTATAAATAGAGGCTATTATCCTAGGCTTAAACATACTTCATAGACAAATTATTAGAGTGCTCAGAGAGATCTATGATTATAAAGTTTCACAGTTAGGAATTTTTTGAACAAAATTCGTGAAACAGTAATAGTGTGATCTTGTAACGTTTCTCCATATTGATAATAATATTCTTTTCCCTCCCCGTGGACGTACCTATGTTGGTGAACCACGTAAATTTGTGTTATTGTGATTGCTTGTTTTTCTCATCAAGTCTTGTTTATTGCTCTAACAAGTGGCACCAGAGCTTTGGTTCGTGGTTAGAGATTCAGGGATTCCGCTGCAGAGAACGAGTAGATAGGTCAAAGAGTGGATTTGATCGACAAGTTCAATGGGAATAATATTTTTTCTCTCTGGCAGATCAAGATGAAGGCTTTTTTTATAAACAAAGATTTATGGGAACCGTTGGAGATTGTAATCAGGGATCGTAAGGATCCCAATGGTAAAACAATCGAAAGTGGATCTACCCCTGCGGTAGAATTTTAAGAGAAAGACAAACAAACAGCAGCGAAGAGGCAGGTGTTGGGTTTCGAAGTAATATGCGCAGCGGAAAATAGCATTCAAAATTTTATGAAACCCAAAGCCCATAGATCCATTCATATGATTAAAACAAATACAACAATATGAATACTAGAAAAACTAACCCTTGATGACTTTGAATTTGGTCTTTGATATTGGTGGAGAACTTGAAGCTTTGATCAGAAAAGTAAGAACACGAACTTTAAAGATGATAAGCTTCACCCTCTAGCGATATTCACACCACGAACGAATATCAAGAACACTTGATCTTGGTTGCTAGACCAAAATTGTGAAACACGTTTTCACAATCAATATGAACTATATGGAATTTTGTTTGTGTATTATTTTTTTTCTCAATCTAGGATGTCTTAGAACAAAATAAAACTCTCTCAAACTCTTTGGAGACTTGCCTAAAGCATTGGCTTTGATTCTGGCCGAATTTGGCTGTTTATATACAAGTTAGACCTATTCCAAATAGGAAACTTGTGTCTAAACCCGTCCAAAATTCTTTTCCAAATCAAATAAGGAAACCAGTCCCGACATGGTGTGCGACCGCCCAAAACAACTGTGCGGCCGCACATCTATCTGGAAGGTTTCTGGTACTAACTGACCCAAACTGTGCGGCCGCCCAACCCATATTGTGCGGTCGCACACTTGTCCAGATTCCCATAATTTCCAAAATTCCAATATAACCCTTATTTAAGATTCGTTCTATTGTGTGTGACCCTCTAGGATTATACTAAGTTGGCAATGGGTTCAAACATGAAACCAAAAGATATGATTAGGTTCTAGCAAACCGTCATACCTACCCAAATAGTATAACTAGATACAAGTTCGCATTCCTTTAGAACATGTCATAATCCCTTTGTTCACGATGTCATTGAACACAAGTCATGGTCAACAAGTCAACTTGTTTTGTTCAATACTTTCTCGATTCCGAATATGTTGATAATCCAAATGACATTGATCTAATCAATTCATTTGAGTCCGGCCGAACATTTTCATCAACATCATTCCTACGAGAGGCCTAAGATTGACATCTCTTCGAAGAGGGACAAATCCATTTAGCTTATTACTCTTCCCTACGTGAATCCGATTATGCCAATCATACCCTTTATAACTACCCGGTTAAAGGTAGCGTTTGAATATGTCAAACATAATGTTCATCAAGTGGAAGACTATAATAACTTCATGTCTAAGGATTCGAATGACATAACTAATATGAGATATATGTACGACATAGACCATGACATAAATCTCATACAGCGGGTCATGTCCAGTACCTTGATCTAAACAAGTACCCATAAATCTAACATGATCATCTCTTGATCATTTAGCCTTTATACTAGTTCTTAACAAGTACTAGGGACGGAGATTGTTATATGTAAACATGAACAACAATAATAATCAAAACATCTCTTTATTGATATGAAATAAATGATAACAATTACAACGTTTATAAAACGTGCCTAGGGCACCACTACCAACAATCTCCCACTTGTCCTAGGCCCAATCTCCCATGTATCTAATACCCATGGATCTAACATGACCTTCATGTTTAGCTTGTGGAAGTCCTTTTGTTAGGGGTCCGCGACATTGTCATCAGTAGGTACTTGTAAGGATCCCGCCCCGTGCGCGGAAACGCGATTGGTGTATGGGGCGAAACGCCAAACACGGGAACCAGTCAAATTTAACGGAGTCGCCACATTTTGTTAATTTTAAACCCAACAAAATGACAAAGGTTTGAGTTCAAAGGTTCGGAGGTCAGGTTACAACTTGGGAGGAGTTTTTACGTCCTCTCAAGTTGCCTCGGACAAAGCCGAGTCTCCCTAAGTTAGTTAAAATGTGCATATGTGTGTGTGTGTATTTAACGGAAAAGTTCTGTTGTTGATTTTATTTGAGAAACTCAGCTGAAAAAGGGGCCTTGAGTGATAAGACAAAGGTCAGAGGGCAAAACAGGCAATTTTTCCCTCCTACCTAAAGTAGCCGTACGGCTAGAGGAGGTAATTCTGGGGTTTTTACAGTTTGCTCAAGAACAGTCCAGTTCAGAACAGAAACAGGGCATTCTGTCTAAAGCTGGACAAACTGTTTTTGATCCCAGTTTGCAAGAAATCATTTTACAAGTTTTATAACATCATTCCTATGCTAAATGATCATCACTTGGTCCTCCAAAACAAGTATTTGGGTGTGATCATTAGCAATCATAGGAGAAAATCAAGAAAGTTGATGAATGTCCCCTTTGGACCAAAGTTGGTCATTTGGTGAATAAAGATTGAAACTTTATCACCAAGATGACATCTTTATGACTTAAAATCCTTCCAAGAATCAAAATAACACATAAAGATTGAATCTTTATGACCCCAAAAGTGGGATTTTGAGGCTAAACCAAAGAGGAAAATGATGAACACTAAGGTCTCATCACCCTCATGATTATCATGGCCAAACAAGCATAACATTTAAATGAATAAGGAATGTAAATGACAATCAACAAGTCTATGAGTGTCTAGGTTTAGAACCTCTTCCATAAAAGGTATGGAGGGCACCTTGGAACTTCTCATAGCTTGGACAAGATAGTAATGTAATAGATAGGTATATAGTGCTTAATAATGGACAAGTCTTGCAAGAAATAAAAAGGTGCTTGAAATGGACAAGTCTTTGCATGAATGAAGAGTAAATACATGTATAACCAAGATATAAGAAAGAAAATAGGAGTAAGATGAAGAGAAAGGAGGGGGAAGGTGGCTTTACCTATGATGGTTATGGCCAATCTTCCTTTCTTCTCTCCTTTTTTGGTATGTGATCACTCTCACTCTTACTCTGTGGTAATTCCAGCAGAGTGACCTCCCTAATGTGTATTTCTCCCCCCCCCCTGAAATGATCACCAAGGGGTTCTATTTATAGGGACTGAGGGTGCCCAAACCAGCCGTACGGCTAGGCTCCTCTAGTACCCAAAGCATCCGTACTGCTCAGCCTGGCGAGCTTCTGGATTTTTCCAATTTTATACCAGAGTAGTCCTGGAATTTATAGCTTATCCTAGGGAGGTCCTGGCCTATTAGCTTATCCCTGAAACGGTGCTAAGGCTACCTCTAAGATATGTCGGTTTCAGATTGGGGTACTTACAGAGCCCCTCGGCAACGTCGCTTCGAAGGAGCGGGGTTGTCGATAGAAATAAGCATCCCAATCTGACGGGACGACGGCTTTAACCGATTTTGGTTGCATGGCTGGACCTAGTGGTATAGGATTCCTACGTATCCCATTCGCGGGGAATCAAGCCTAACGTAGTTCGGGGGTACGCGGGGTTACTAAGGTCCGCAAGGAGGCATGACTCTAGGGGTCAGAGGCGAGACATGGTCAACTTGGCTCTATGGGAGAGGGTTGACTTGCTGGGGGTGTGGTCAACTTGACTCTATAGGAGAGGGTTGACTTACACGGGACAGATTTTTACTGGGCTTAAGTCGGGGACGGCCTATGGTGACTATTCTAAGTCCGAGCTTGACCGGGGTCAACTCCATCTTTGGGGAGATTGACAGGAAAACTGGTCTTACGTCCCTCTGAGGACTGCCGGGACAAAGGCTCTAGCCTATAACGACTATTCTAAGTCATAGCTTGACCGGGGTCAACTCCATCTTTGGGGAGATTGACGGGAAAACTGGTCTTACGTCCCTCTAAGGACTGCCGGGACAAAGGCTCTAGCCTATAACGACTATTCTAAGTCAAGGTTTTAATCTAAAGGGTCACTCGGGGGATGAAGGTTTTAATCTAAATGGGTCACTCTGGGGACGAAGGTTTTTTAACCTAAAGGGTCACTCGGGGGACGAAGATTTGGTCAAGCCTACACTGCGGGATGGTTGACACATTTTCTTGATACCGGGAAAGAGCCTAGGGGTGACCTTCAAGACTCATTGTGGACAAAAAGGGTCCAAGACTTTGGAACAATCATTTTGAGAGGAGATCAAAAGCATTTTGCTTGAAACAATGTTTTTAACAAATGACGCCACATGGGCAAATCGGGAGTACTTATTTCCAAAAGCAAATCTTTTAACGAAGCATGTTAATCAAATTTTTGATTTTAACTTAACCATGAGGTTGGTTATGCATAAAGTCCTTTGGATTTGGTCCATTTGCTGAGAAGTCACCGGTGGTAGGATATTGGCTTGTCGCTGTCGTGGGGATAGGCCCAATGTCATCTTTGTTGCTGCTGTCGTCGATGGGGGCATAGCCCCGTGTTTTTGTCGGTGTTGGTGGCGGCGTAGCCCCAATGTCATTGTATGTGTCGGGGTAGCCCCATGTCCTTCTTGTTGTTGATGTCGGGGTAGCCCCATGTCCTTGTCGGCGTCGGTGGCAGCGTAGCCCCAATGTCATTGTATGTGTCGGGGTAGCCCCATGTCCTTGTGATCGTCGTTGATGTGGAGGTAGCCCCAATGTCGTCCTTCGACCTTTGATGCTGGCGTAGACCCAATATTATCTTTTGACCTTTGGCGTTGGCGTAGACCCAACACGACCTTTGAAGTGAGGTTAGGAACCCATCCCTTTTTTCATGACGCACCCTTTCTTTTGCCTAGGCCGCCCTTGCGGGTTTTCAGCCTAGCGGGCTACTTTTTTGCGTCTTTTTTCTTTTCCCTTTTTATGAGTGATCCAGCCGACTCGATAGAACGGGGACTTTAAAGTATTTTTTGGAGGAGACATGCAAGGGCCTTTATTTAGGCGGGAGAGAGTCCCTTTATTTTGGTGAACAATGTATTATCATGGAACGGGAGGAAGCCCTTGCTCGACAGAATACAAGTGTTTAGCTCTTTCCTAAGATGTAGAGAGAAGAAGACTTGTCGAGACATTTGAAATTTGTCTTGGTTAAAATTATCAAAATGATTGCTTGAACGGACCATGTTCATTATTAAGTCAGGGTTATAACAAGCAATTAGCCTTGACATGTATAAATGCTGTGATCAATTGAGATTAAGATTTGATCAATGGCAAGATAAAAATGTGTTTAGGAGAGATTGGTCATTATCTGGGAAATTGGTCATTGATGGGACCAAGGGAAGAGAACCGGGTCATTTTGGGAGGACCAAGGTTTGATGGATTCATTTCATGCTATGACCGGACCCGAAGGTTGCCTACGTTCCCCTCAATTTGAGGAGCTCAGGTCGCCGTAGTTCGGCCGTGGGGCCTTCTTTTGCTGGGGTTGGTGTCCTTTCGAAGGATGTTGTTGCTTTGGTTATGTAGATCGCTTTTCTTTGCGGTGAACTCCTCAGGATGTTCTTTGAGGTGGACTTTTGCAGTGAACTTGCTGAGCTTTTGAGGTAAACTTTATCTTTGCCAATATTCATTTGCTTTCCTTTTTTCCATTATCCATTTCTTTCACTCTTATCATTTTTTTAGAGGGAGGGGAAACATTAGCCCCAACTTGCTATCTTGGACATTGGCTCATTTGTAGCCCCTTGGTGGAATTCTGCCACTTCTTACTTTGACTTTTGAAGATCTGGGAAGTCCTTTGCCTGGTTGCGCACGCGCGATCGTGGTTGAATCTTGGTGGTTGAGCAACAACATCCTCGCCTTTTCATTGTCTCGGGATGCCTTTGATGCGCATCAAGGATTTGTATAGGAAAGGTGTATCGGGTTGTGTATCGGGGTAATGTATGAGGGAAGATTTGCCATTGATGGTTTCTTCATGCCAATTGATCACAACATTTATTCATATCAAGATTAATTGTTTGCATTTGGCACTTTTCATTTGTGTTAGGTCAATTCATCCTTAATGAGTCGTCATTGACTAGTATGCTTAGAAGTCAATTCGTCATTTTGGGGACGTAGCAATCAATTGATAATAACAAGCAAAGCAATTTCAAGAGTAAACATATATTGCAAATAATGTCTCAAGTCTAGAGAGAAGAGAAGGAAAATGACTCTTTTATTTAGATAACTTTGTACATACATGTCCAAGTGCGGAACTCTGTAAAAATAAAAAGACACGGTCCAGAATGGACTCCTTTTTTTTCTTTCTATAACCTACGAGGCTGGAAGACTCACATTTTTTTTTTTTAAGGATGGGTTCCCATGAAGCACGATGATCCATTTTCTTCCACAGTTGTTGGAGGGGTTGTCGGCGGCATATTCCATGTCTTCCACGGGGAACTCGGGTTCCATGTCGTCGGGAAAGATGTCGCGAGGCCTCCACTTGGCTTGGCGTTGCAATTGCCGGGGTCGTCTACTCATGAGGGCGAGTTGGGAGCTTTTTCCATTGGAGGAGTGGGTATTCAACACAGAAGCACACCCTCTAAGAATCGTTACACGTTCCCCTGGAGGAGGAAAACAATCAGACAGTCAACATAAGTCACATGCGAGGAAAGAAGGTCGATTTGTTGGGTGAGCCTGCCTGCATAGTAGGTGGGAGGGAATACTTGTAATCTTATAGTCTATGGGCTTTCATTCCATGCAGTTAGAAAGCATCGGATGTGTAACATAGATAGAGCTTGAACGCCCTGGTTTGGGAAATTGATGGTGCTGTGGTTGCCGTAACAGAAGATGAGCTTCAAAACCCTTTCCATCGCCCCTTTTTAGGAAGAGTCAAAGTCCATTGTTAGGACGTGTGATAAGTATTTAGGGAAAGTCGGTTAAGATGTCTGTTAGGTTTAGTTAAAGTCTTGATTCCCCGGTTGATGCCATGTGGTGACCATTTTGGGTCCATTGTCAGTTCTCATTAATAAGATTATTATTGTCATCTTTGCCTTGTCAAAAAGTTTACAAAAATGTGTGTGTGAGTTTTTCACCCAAAACAAGAAGTGTGTCTTTCAGAAAAAGAAAAATGGAGATCAAGTTTTTTCAAAATAAAAGGTCGTGTTTGCCTAAATGGTTAATCCGCTAATGAAGCATGCTTCTCGAATCATGGCTAATAATTTCACCTTGAGGTTTAAAATGCTAAAGTCCTTTGCGGTTTTGTCCCCCGGAAACATCGTCCAAGGAGACCACATCCGAATTGGCGTCCGAGACAACCATACACATGAGCGGGAAGACCAAACAATTGGGACACCGTCCACAAGAAGAGGCCCGAGCTTCAGGAGCCTGAGAGTGGCTACACCAAATGAAAGACTGTGCCCTCGTCAAGTGCCATACACGAAGGTTATGCACTTTGGAAAGGGAATCACCAAAAGGCTTGGCCATTGCGCGATTAACTTCCGGATGATGCGTTTCAGAGAAATGCAATCGTTGGTGTCGTGCCCATGGTAGTTGTGAAAGGCACACCATTCAGTTGTGTCGAGACGTCCCTTGGGGTAAAGAGGTTTTGCAAGGCCTTGCCTAACCAATTTCTCAAATACCTTGCTTATGGGTGTTACGAAATCCTCGTACCTTGTGAAATGGAGCTTGGCTCGGCCTTTGGCTTTTCGTTCATTGTTGACCGGAGCGTGGTGGGGATGAGAATCACCGCTACTCGATGCAAAGGGGTGCCCATCGAGTGTCCTTTCAAACTTATCTTCCATTTGCTTTCTCTTTTCCAACAACGTGCCCAACTGAGGTGCAACATGAGGATTCTGTGGAGGTGCATGGGTGTAGGCATACCCATATTCATAACCTTGGTGGCTTGCAGGAATATACATTGGAGGCATGCAAGGAGCTTGTGGTCCAAAAGGTCTCGGACCATAGAAATGATACGGGTCTCCGTGGGATCTCATCGGGAAACCTGGTGGAGGCAAGTTGGTGATGCCGGTTTGGGTACCCATATATGGTCTAAACAGTGACTGAACTCTGGTGACTTGTTTGATGGCATTGAATCGAGAAGGGACACGATTGGGAAGGTGTTGTGAGTATGATGCTTGAGGCGTAACTGGTGTGAACAGTGGTTTGCGGGCCTTTTGAGTGGGTTGTGTTTGGGGTTTTATAGGAGGTGTCTTATGGGAGATGTTGGATTTGGGATGAGGCGGAGTGAGGAAGATTTGAGTGAGAGGCTCGTTGTGGACGACGGCGTGTTGGGGCGAAGAAATGGAGGTCTCGGTATTTTGATGAGATGGAGGGGGAAATCTTTGGTTACAATCCGGGGGTCAGGTAGCTTCCACCCTTTCATTATGGTTGGTCACCTTGGTAAATGGCCCATCAATTTGAAACAGAGCTGTAACGCCTCTTTGCCTCGTCGACTCATCAGACGGAGTTTGCGTTTCTCTGTGGCTATCTGTGATGGCTTCTTTCTCAGCCCCGGGGGTTTCTGAAGCTTGGAACAACTCTTCGTTCGTTAGGCCATCCGAATTATCCGCGGCGTCATTTATCAAGCTACTGTCCACTGAAGTGATCTTTCTGAGGTACCGGATCGGAGAGGTTGTAGTGACCAGGGAACTTTCTGACTCCACACGCACCAGTCGGCGACATGATGCTCTCTTCCACTTCATCTAAGCCACGGAAAAAAAGGGTAGTTTAGGCTCGGGTAAACATTGGGTGAACACTTGGGTTAGAGACACACGTGTCTCTATTTGGGATATTTGACCGGGCCGAAGTTGCCTACGTTCCCCTCACCACGAGGGAGGGGGTCCCACGTGATAAGAGGCTCAGTTCAACGTAGTTCGAACGGGTTTAGAATCTTAAGAGGGAAGGACGAACACGACTAATTTCTTAACGAGAATCCATCCAAGGACTTGACTGGCTTCCTAGGGGACTATTCTTAGAATTTAATGGGGATCTTTGCGGGGACCTAGGGGACTTTGCCTAGGGTCTCAACGGGGATCTTAACGAGGGTCTTGAAGGATAACATGGATCCTTCCAAAGACTTAACGGGACTTGACGGAGGTCTTGAAGGATAACATGGATCCTTCCAAAGACTAAACGGGACTAATCAAAAGTCTTGGAGGATAACATAGATCCGTCCAAAGGCTAAACGGGACTATTCAAAAGTCTTGGAGGATAACGTGGATCCGTCCAAAGGCTAAACGGGACTATTCAAAAGTCTTGGATGATAACATGGATCCGTCCAAAGATTAAACGGGACTAATCAAAAGTCTTGGAGGATAACATGGATCCGTCCAAAGACTAAACGGGACTAATCAAAAGTCTTGGGGGATAACATGGATCCGTCCAAAGACTAAACGGGACTAATCAAAAGTCTTGGAGGATAACATGGATCCGTCCAAAGACTAAACAGGACTAATCAAAAGTCTTGGAGGATAACATGGATCCATCCAAAGGCTAAACGGGACTTGACGGAGGTCTTGAAGGATAACATGGATCCTTCCAAAGGCTAAACGGGACTAATCAAAAGTCTTGGAGGATAACATTGATCCGTCCAAAGATTAAACGGGACTTGATGGAGGTCTTGAAGGATAACATGGATCCTTCCAAAGACTTAACGGGGGTGACACTGGTTAGCGAAACAATGCAATGTATCAAAGACAGGAAGCAAAAACGGAGCAAGCTCATGCCGCGCGATTAATAAATCATTCAAGTTTACTTAAAACACATTTTTATTCCTAAATGGTTGGAAAAGATTTCTCTTCTTTTTCGCAACTAATCTAAACCCTAGATCAGTGGAGGCCATCACTACGCCTATAAACCCCTCTTTTTTTCACCTGTCTTGCACGCTCCCATAGACGGACTATCCCGAGCGAGGGTCCTATAGGGAAAGCGGCTTCCACCGACCAAAAGAAACGAACCTAGGGTCTAGTGCGTCGCAAGGTTCCCAATGCGCGGGTCATCCTAATCATGATTAAGCCCCAGTCGGAATCGAGACTTTTCTCCGAAGGCTACACCGAAGGCTGCACCGACATTACGACATGACCTCATTTTGAATGAGGCGTCTCGATCCTTGACCATGGGCTTAAGGATGATCCAAAATAACTCGTACATTAGGGCTCGACGACACGGTGTCACCCTATCCTTAGTACATGGCCCTTGCTAATTGCGGTCGTCACTAACACACGAGTTGGAGGCTGGTTAGGCGACGCTTGCATTACATCAAGGAGTCACAACTCGAGCATTAATTTGGCCACAATTAGCATTGAGCACGTATCAAGGATATGGTAACGTGAACTAGACCAAAAACCAACCATAGTCACAGTATTTGTGTGTCACGGACAAGTGTGGTTGACTCGGTTCGGAAGGGAAGGTGGGATGGACCCGTGCGCGCATCGAAGGGAACAAGAGCGCCCAACGAGCTGCATCGTGGCATCCACCCCGGGTTTAAAGGGTATTTGGAACGTGCACGGTCAAGTGCGCGTGGTGTGAAGTCATTCTATGCTCCTTTTTGAGTAAAAAGAGAGATTTTCAATTCGTTTTTCGATAGCATGAGCATGGCATAAACAAGATATGAACAAGCATGGATTGAGAAAATTATACACAACAAATCAAGGAATATAAGCAAATAAAGACCAAAACTTGTACATGTACCAAGTTGTGCACAACAAAGAATTTTGAATCAAACTTTTGTAAAAGAAATATTTTATATTGAAACCCTTTTGTACAAAGAAATTTGTGCACAACGAGAAGACTCAAGAGAACCCTTACAAAAAGGATTATGCACGATGAGGTTTTGGAAACCATTTTATTGACAAAAGATCATGCATAACCAAGTTTTATTACCTTTTAAAACCAAGTTTTGGCCAAAAGAATGAAGGTAATGTGCACAAGTAAGACTGTAAATTTGGAACCTAGACAAGTAGAAGCAGAGGGGCACCCAGAATGTTGCAGCCCTGCACCAAATTGTAAATAAGAAACATTCTGGCCCCTACCCAAAGTAGCCGTACGGCTAAAGCAAGAGGGTGAATATTTTTCTCAGTTTCTCCAACTTCTGATCTTCAAGCCTCAGTTTATTGTATTTCCAGAACGTATGTACTCAAAACAGTTCAAACAGAAACACCAAACACACACAAATATGCAAGAAGTCAACTAACGGGAACGGGAGTTTGACCCACACAAGAATGCCCCCGAACCTTCTAGAAAGAAGTCCAAAATCACTCTAATCCCCAGCGGAGTCGCCACTGTAAGGATCCCGCCCCGCTCGCGGAAACTCGATTGGTGTATGGGGCGAAACGCCAAACACGGGAACCGGTCAAATTTAACGGAGTCGCCACATTTTGTTAATTTTAAACCCAACAAAATGACAAAGGTTTGAGTTTAAAGGTTCGGAGGTCAGGTTACAATTTGGGAGGAGTTTTTACGTCCTCTCAAGTTGCCTCGGACAAAGCCGAGTCTCCCTAAGTTAGTTAAAATGTGCATATGTGTGTGTGTGTATTTAACGGAAAAGTTCTGTTGTTGATTTTATTTGAGAAACTCAGCTGAAAAAGGGGCCTTGAGTGATAAGACAAAGTTCAGAGGGCAAAACAGGCAATTTTGCCCTCCTACCTAAAGTAGCCGTACGGCTGGAGGAGGTAATTCTGGGGCTTTTACAGTTTGCTCAAGAACAGTCCAGTTCAGAACAGAAACAGGGCATTCTGTCTGAAGCTGGACAAACTGTTTTTGATCCCAGTTTGCAAGAAATCATTTTACAAGTTTTATAACATCATTCCTATGCTAAATGATCATCACTTGGTCCCCCAAAACAAGTATTTGGGTGTGATCATGAGCAATCATAGGAGAAAATCAAGAAAGTTGATGAATATCCCCTTTGGACCAAAGTTGGTCATTTGGTGAATAAAGATTGGAACTTTATTACTAAGAAGACATATTTATGACTTAAAATCCTTCCAAGAATCAAAATAACACATAAAGATTGAATCTTTATGACCCAAAAGTGGGATTTTGAGGCTAAACCAAAGAGGAAAATGATGAACACTAAGGTCTCATCACCCTCATGATTATCATGGCCAAACAAGCATAACATTTAAATGAATAAGGAATGTAAATGACAATCAACAAGTATATGAGTGTCTAGGTTTAGAACCTCTTCCATACAAGGTATGGAGGGCACCTTGGAACTTCTCATAGCTTGGACAAGATAGTAATGTAATAGATAGGTATATAGTGCTTGATAATGGACAAGTCTTGCAAGAAATAAAAGGTGTTTGAAATGGACAAGTCTTTGCATGAATGAAGAATAAATACATGTATAACCAAGATATAAGAAAGAAAATAGGAGTAAGATGAAGAGAAAGGAGGGGGGAAGTGGCTTTACCTATGATGGTTATGGCCAATCTTCCTTTCTTCTCTCCTTTTTTGGTATGTGATCACTCTCACTCTTACTCTGTGGTAATTCCAGCAGAGTGACCTCCCTAATGTGTATTTCTCCCCCCCCTTGAAATGATCACCAAGGGGTTCTATTTATAGGGACTGAGGGTGCCCAAACCATCCGTACGGTTAGGCCCCTCTAGTACCCAAAGCATCCGTACGGCTCAGCCTGGCGAGCTTCTGGATTTTTCCAATTTTATACCAGAGTAGTCCTGGAATTTATAGCTTATCCTAGGGAGGTCCTGACCTATTAGCTTATCCCTGAAACGGTGCTAAGGCTACCTCTAAGATAGGTCGGTTTCAGATTGGGGTACTTACAGTACTCTGCATATATTTACGTCTCCCCTATCAATGATTTCTCGAATGATATGAAAATGCCTAAGTATGTGTTTGGATTTCTGATGTGCTCTTGGTTCCTTTGCTTGAGCAATAGCACCATTATTATCGCAATAAAGGTCTATTGGATTAGCAATGCTAGGAACCACTTCAAGTTCAGTGATGAACTTCTTAATCCAAACAGCTTCCTTTGCAGCATCTGATGCAGCAATATACTCAGCTTCCGTTGTAGAATCAGTGGTTGTACTTTGCTTGGAACTCTTCCAGCTTACAGCTCCACCATTTAACATAAACACAAAACCCGATTGCGATCGACTATCATCTTTGTCGGTTTGGAAGCTTGCATCCGTGTAAGCATTTACCACGAGATCATCTTTCATTCCTCCATAGACCAAAAACGAATCTTTAGTTCTTCTCAAGTACTTAAGAATCACTTTTACAGCCATCCAGTGATTTTCACCGGGGTCGGATTGGTATCTACTTGTCATGCTTAAAGCATAAGATACATCCGGCCTAGTACAAATCATGGCATACATGATGGACCCAATTGCCGAAGCATATGGAACATCATTCATTTTCTCACGCTCATCTTTTGTCTTGGGACATTGAGTCTTGCTTAGAGAAATTCCATGTAACACTGGTAAGGTTCCTCTTTTAGAATTTTCCATACGGAATCTTCTAATGACCTTGTCAATGTATGTACTTTGGCTTAAACCAAGTAGCCTCCTTGATCTATCTCTATAGATCTTAATGCCAAGTATATATGCGGCTTCACCTATATCTTTCATTGCGAAGCATTTTCCTAACCAAGTCTTCACGGACTGAAGTGTAGGAATATCGTTTCCAATGAGTAATATGTCATCCACGTATAAAATCAGGAATAGCACTATGCTCCCACTAATCTTCTTGTATACACAAGGTTCATCTTCGTTCTTGATGAAACCAAACTCTTTGACCGATTCATCAAAACGGAGATTCCAACTCCTTGAAGCTTGCTTCAATCCATAAATGGATCTCTGCAATTTGCATACCTTAGAATCTTGTTCAAAACCCTCTGGTTGTGTCATATACACATCCTCTTGTAGTTTTCCATTTAGGAAAGCGGTTTTGACGTCCATTTGCCATATTTCATAGTCATGATATGCGGCAATGGCAAGCAAAATTCTTATAGACTTGATCATTGCTACGGGTGAAAAGGTTTCATCATAGTCAATACCATGAACTTGCTTATAACCCTTCGCTACAATCCTAGCTTTGTAAGTATGCACCTTCCCATCCATGTTAGTCTTCTTCTTGAAGACCCATTTGAATCCTATGGTTTTTACACCTTCGGGTGCATCAATCAAATTCCAAACTTGATTGTCTTGCATGGATTGCAATTCGGATTCCATGGCTCCAAGCCACTTGTCCGAATCAGGAGAAGACATCGCCTCTTGGTAGGTTGTCGGTTCATCATTCTCAATGATCTCCACCTCATTACTATCCGTTACGAGAAATCCATATCTCTCGGGCTCAGATCGTAACCTACTAGATCTGCGAGTTGCTTGTGTATTTTGAACAGGTTCCACAACTCCTTGTGGTTCTTGTTCTTGTTCCACTATTGGTTCAATGTCATTTTCTGGGTCTCGAATCTCTTCAAGATTTATTTTACTCCCACTGATTTCTTTGGAGAGAAACTGCTTCTCTAGAAAGACACCAGTTCGGGCAACAAACACTTTGTTGTCCTCTCGGTTGTAAAAGTAATATCCTTTAGTTTCCTTAGGATATCCCACGAAAATACATTTATCAGATTTGTGTGCTAGTTTGTCAGAGACAAGTCTTTTGACAAAATCTTCGCAACCCCAAATCCTCATGAAAGACAAACTAGGTTTCTTTCCGCTCCACATCTCATATGGAGTCTTTGGAACCGATTTTGTTGGAACTTGATTTAGTGTGAAAGCAGCGGTTTCTAGGGCGTAACCCCAAAAGGATATTGGAAAATCAACTTGACTCATCATTGATCGAACCATGTCTAACAAAGTCCGATTTCTCCTCTCGGACACACCATTCCATTGTGGTGTTCCGGGTGGAGTCAATTGTGAAACTATTCCACAATTCTTTAGATGATCATCAAATTCATGACTCAAGTATTCTCCACCTCGATCTGATCGAAGTGCCTTAATACTTTTGCCAAGTTGTTTTTCTACTTCATTTTGATATATTCTAAATATCTCAAAAGCTTCACTTTTATGTTTCATTAGGTAAACATACCCAAATCTACTATAATCATCAGTGAAGGTTATGAAGTATTAAAATCCTCCCCTAGCACTGCTACTTAATGGTCCGCATACATCGGAATGTATCAACCCCAATAAGTCGCTTGCCCTTTCACCTAGCTTGGTAAAAGGTGTCTTAGTCATTTTCCCAAGAAGACACGACTCACAAGTATCATATGACCCAAGGTCACATGAACCCAAGAGACCGTCCCCATGGAATTTTGAGATACGCTTCTCATTGATATGACCAAAAAGGCAATGCCACAAATAAGTATGATTTACATCATTAGGTTTAGATTTCTTATTTATATGATAGACATTTTCATTATTTTCATTCTTGACATCCAAGACATAAAGGCCATTAAATGAATTAGCAATACCATAGAGCACATCATTTAAATAAATAGAAAATTTCTTATTCTCAATAAGAAACTTAAAACCTTCATTATCCAAACAAGAAATTGAAATAATATTTCTACTTAAATCCGGTACATAATAGCAATTGTTCAAAACAAGTATTAAACCGGAAGGTAAAGTGACTTCATAAGTCCCTACGGCTAATGCAGCAACTCTTGCTCCATTCCCCACGCGTAGGTCTACTTCACCCTCTTTAAGTAGTCTCCTATTCTTTAGACCCTGCACATTTAAACAAATGTGAGAACCACATCCGGTATCCAATACCTAAGAATCAGTGGTAGAAAAGAGAATATCTATCATATAGATACCTGAAGTCGACGCAACCTTGCTGCTCTTCTTCTTCTTTTGCTCTTCCAAGAAAGCCTTGCAATTACGTTTCCAATGACCAATTTTTTGACAATGGAAACATATTGCATCCTTTTGTGAATCGGGTTTTTCCTCAGAAGCCTTGGCAACCTTTGCCTTTCTTATCTTGGGTTTGACAACTTTCTTACCCTTTCCTTTGGCACTAGCCTTCTTCCCATCATGAACTAAGAGCACGGGAGAACCTTTCTCCGCAATCTTCATCTCCGTAGTTTTAAGCATCCCATGCAACTCGGAGAGATTCTTATCCATTCCATGCATGTTATAATTCATCACAAACTGATTATAACTTTTAGGCAATGAATTAAGAATGAGATCCGTGGCTAGTTCCAATGGGATTGGATAGCCAAGTTTCTCAATGTGCTCTACATAACCTTTCATTTTCAGCATGTGAGGACTCACTTGTTGCCCTTCATTCATTTTGCAAGTAGTGAATGCAACAATGGTCTTGTACATCTCTTGCCTAGCTTGCTCTTGAAACATGGCTCTTAACTCCACGCCTATCTCATAGGCTTCCAAATGTTCCAAAGTTTGTTAGAGTTTTGAGCACATGGTAGCAAGCATGAGACAGCTTACATCTCTAGAATCATTACGATGTTTCTTGTAACTGTCTCTTTCTGCCCTAGGGGCAGTAGGTTCTGGTTCAGCAGGAAGTAGCCCATCGAGAATGTACAACTTATCTTCTTGCCTTAGAACAATTTTTAGGCTACGGATCCAATCCATAAAGTTCGTACCATTCTCTTGGAGCTTATCCTTCTCAAGGATCGATCGCAACGAAATTGATTGAGTGTTGGCAGTCATTGTCTACAAATATGCAAAATTTCCAAAATTTAATAAGTACCGATTTTTCATTAAAGAAATAAACAATGTATTTTCAAACGAAAATACTCCCACTAAATTATATGACCTTCTTATACATCCAATGTATGATATAATTTAAGTGGGTTAAGATCCCGCTTTAATTTAATTTTAATTCCGCTAAGGCGGATTACACAAAATCAAATTAATTAGGTAGACAACTCTTGTCAATCATATCTCATATGACTCTTAGTTCCTTTTATGAGATTCTTTAAGAAATCCTATTTCAAAAAGCATGTTAAATCTCATCTTTGCCCAGGCTCAAAACTGTTTTGACGCCCAATTAAGTCCAACCATTTTAAACGTATAGTTAATGTGCCTCGCTAGGGCGTGCCCACATTATCTATCTTGCTCATACATAAATAAAGTCAATGCATCTCGCTAGGGCGAGTCTACATTAAATTCACTCATGCAATAACAAGTGTTTTAATCATGGCATGGCAATAAAAGACTTAAAACTTTCTTTGAAGGTTCATCACATATAGCGTACAACACATTTATGAGCACATAATATAAACATGTTACGCATCAAGTTTAGCCACTAAATTAATCTCCATTAATTTAAGCATAATATTTATGTGTCATTAGTTTCTCTATAATTATGAGGATGAGACTCTTTGAACTTTGGTTTTCATCTTCCAAATCAAGACAACAAGAAGTGCGGCCGAAACTAAGCCATAAGGCATCCACAATTCCGCACTAATTCAAGAAACCAAGAAAGTAGTCCATGTGGCCGAAACTAAGCAATAGATGGTCTCGATGAACGTAGGCCAATTGCATCCACAATTCCACATGGATCTCCAATCTTTGAATCAAGAACTTTGTTTCTCAATTTTAGCAATTATGAACTCTTCATAATTCTAACTTCGTTTTATCTTTGAAACTTTGATTCCGATCAAGTTTGGGAAACACAATCTCGATGAACGCAGATTAGTCATCCAAACCTTGAACCAATCTTAGAATAACAAGATCAAAACAAATAGGAAAATCAAACCCCAAGATCCACACTCAAACCAACTACCCAAAACCCATTCCAGATCAGCAGGTCTGGCTTGGTTATGTTACTGGTTTGGTTGGACCTTTTGAAAATTCCAAATCTGATCGAAAGCAAAAAGAATCAGCATTCTGATTGCTTTGTGCGGCCGCCCAGAAATAACTGTGCGGTCGCCCAAACATGTGCGGCCGCCCACGTTATTATGTGCGGTGGCACAGGAGGATCAGAAGGCAATTTTAAAGTTCGAAAATTTGTCTCAAAATTGTTTTTCCCCGATTATTAAAACTTTGATCCAATAAAAAATTAATAATCAAACAATTCAGAATCCATCATAATTTTTAGTGCGATTCAATAGTGCGATTAAAGTTGTAAAACAATAAACCACATAAAATCATATAACACATAAACATCATATATCCAATATTCATATCATGTTAGGCACATAAACAATTTATATACACACAACATGTTCTAGGTATTGAAATAATCAACATGAACGGGGCTCTGATACCACTGTTGGGTTTCGAAGTAATATGTGCAGCGGAAAATAGCATTCAAAATTTTATGAAACCCAAAGCCCATAGATCCATTCATATGATTAAAACAAATACAATAATATGAATACTAGAAAAACTAACCCTTGATGACTTTGAATTTGGTCTTTGATCTTGGTGGAGAACTTGAAGCTTTGATCAGAAAAGTAAGAACACGAACTTTGAAGATGATAAGCTTCACCCTCTAGCGGTATCCACACCACGAACGAATATCAAGAACACTTTATCTTAGTTGCTAGACCAAAATTGTGAAACACGTTTTCACAATCAATATGAACTATATGGAATTTTGTTTGTGTATTATTTTGTTCCTCAATCTAGGATGTCTTAGAACAAAACAAAACTCTCTCAAACTCTTTAGAGACTTGCCTAAAGCATTGGCTTTGATTCTGGCCGAATTTGGCTGTTTATATACAAGTTAGACCTATTCCAAATAGGAAACTTGTGTCTAAACCCGTCTAAAATTCTTTTCCAAATCAAATAAGGAAACCAGTCCCGCCATGGTGTGCAGCCGCCCAAAACAACTGTCGGCCGCACATCTATCTGGAAGGTTTCTGATACTAACTAACCTAAACTGTGCGGCCGCCCAACCCATATTGTGCGGTCGCACACTTGTCCAGATTCCATAATTTCCAAAATTCCAATATAACCCTTATTTAAGATTCGTTCTATTGTGTGTGACCCTCTAGGATTATACTAAGTTGGCAATGGGTTCAAACATGAAACCAAAAGATATGATTAGGTTCTAGCAAACCGTCATACCTACCTAAATAATATAACTAGATACAAGTTCGCATTCCTTTAGAACATGTCATAATCACTTTGTCCATGATGTCATTGAACACAAGTTATGGTCAACAAGTCAACTTGTTTTGTTCAATACTTTCTCGATTCCGAATATGTTGATAATCCAAATGACATTGATCTAATCAATTCATTTGAGTCCGGCCGAACATTTTCATCAACATCATTCCTACGAGAGGCCTAAGCTTGACATCTCTCCGAAGAGGGACAAATCCATTTAGCTTATTACTCTTCCCTACGTGAATCCGATTATGCCAATCATACCCTTTATAACTACCCGGTTAAAGGTAGCGTTTGAATATGTCAAACATAATGTTCATCAAGTGGAAGACTATAATAACTTCATGTCTAAGGATTCGAATGACATAACTAATATGAGATATATGTACGACATAGACCATGACATAAATCTCATACAGCGGGTCATGTCCAATACCTTGTTCCAAACAAGTACTCATAAATCTAACATGATCATCTCATGATCATTTAGCCTTTATACTAGTGCTTAACAAGTACTAGGGACGGAGATTATTATAAGTAAACATGAACAACAATAATAATCAAAACATCTCTTTATTGATATGAAATAAATGATAACAATTACAACGTTTATAAAACGTGCCTAGGGCACCACTACCAACAGCAGGAGCGTTGAAGAAGTTAAATCAGAAGGCTCATGCCAAGATCATCAGACAATTGGATGATGAGATTCTAACCAATGTTGCAGGAACAGACTTCGGAAAGCGATATTTGGTTAAAGTTGGAAGATATGTACATGACACGTTCATTGACCAACAAGTTATACCTGAAGAAGAAGTTGTATGATTGTCGTATGACAGAAGGTATGCCCATTAATGATCATCTTGATAGATTTACTTCTGCATTACTTGATCTGCGTAATATAGGAGTTATTATGGATGACGATGATGCAGCCTTGTAGATTTTAGTATTTTTACCTATGTCTTATGAACATTATGTCGATTCGTGCATAAATCGTAAAGATGATATCACTTCAGGAAGTGAAAACTTCTCTCAAGACGAGGGAGTTACGCCGAAAGGCGAGTGGAAACGGGGCAGATACCCAGACATCAGGTTTGATTTCTAGTAGTAGTAATAATGGTTTTAGTGGGAAGAAGAACAGTAAAGGTAATTCTTCACACAATAGGGGTCCGAAACCTGGAGATGTCTGTAATTTCTGCAAGGAAAAGGGGCATTGGAAATTCGATTGTCTCAGAAAGAAGTGGGGAGAGGCACCAGTCAGAGCAGAGGCCATGGTGGCCAAGGGTAGCAGTTCAGATGAAGATTATGCTCTAGTTACATCAGAATCTGCATACGCATCAGATGCGTGGATTCTTGATTCAAGAGCTTCTTACCATATCAGTCCTAGGAGATAATGGTTTACTGATTACAGGCAGATATATGGCGGTGATACAAGCATGGCCAACAGTGCAGTCTGCAAGGTTGTCGGTTCGAAAAAGCTCGAACTCAAGTGGGCTCGAGTTGTAACTCGAATCGAGTTTCAACTTTCAAGCTCGTTAAGTAATCGAGCTTACGGTGTTCGACTCGTGTAGCTCGTTAAAAGCTCGAGTTCGGCTCGATAAACTAATTCAACTTAAATTTTTGTTTTTGACCGGCTCGAATCTAGCTCGAAAAGCTCAAATTCGACTTGATAAACTCGTTAAGAACACATTTTTTTTAGAAAAGAAGCCTAAACTCGCGTCCAGCTCATTAAAACTCGAGTTCGATATGGACTCGATTTGTTTGCGAGCAGCCCACGAGCTCGATTCGACTCGAGCTCGAACAAACAAATGAGCTCAAACTGGATAATGTTTAAACGAGTTCGAGCTCGACGCACTAACTCAACTCGGCTAGGAAAGGAGACGGAATTTAGCCATTAATAGCAATCAGTAACTTGCCACGTGTTACCTCTTAGTTTATCCAGTGTATCACGGCAGTTCCAAGTGTTCGGTCAACATTTCTTAGATTGTCTAGTTATTCAGTCAACGAATATTTAATTATTCCTTAAATATGTACTACCTGTGACCTGTGTGCCCAGCCTTGTCGTAATTCCCGCTAGGCCTTTGGCCGACTACCTTAAGACCTTGATGAACTTTTATTCTTCGTTTAATATTTCGAAAGAGCAATGTTAGGAACATAAAATAAAGTCACAAAATCTTATTCACAAAATGAAGTGATGATATTTTATTGGTTGCATCGATAATGGGCCTGTCACACACTAATAAAAAACACCAATAAAATCATTACACTTAGGATTTTATGAGCAAGATTTTGTGACTTTTTTGTGCCCTAGTATTATTCCTTTCGAAATAAGCATTTTATGACTTCAAAAAGAAAAAGAAATATTGCTACAATTACAATTATATAAGTAATGTGCACTGAGTGCACATTACATTTTAAGTGGTTAAAAAATAGTTTTATTTGAAAATTAACATTTTACGAAAGATGCTTCACTTGGTTGTTTCTTGTTGAAATAACATTACATTTATTGCTATATCTATCTAAAAGCATAACAAACTTTTTGGGATAAACAAGAAAATAAAGTATGACGATTTTTTTTAAACAGAGGTCATATATGGAATTAAAAATGCACTATCTAATGCTAAAACAGTTGTTTCGTATTGAAATATTTATCGTGTATTGAGTGGTAAATTAAACTTTAGATATGGTCAAATTTTATATAAAGCTCACAAATATATAAACCTTTCACTTTGACCCCCTTGTCCTTTAATAGCTCTGTCCATGGTGCACTGTGTAAGTAAGTAAAACAACATTCTTAAATTTACCACTCCCTCCGGTCTAAAATAACTGTCACTTTTGGACCAAAATTTTGGTCTAAAATAATTGTCATTGTTGAGCCAAATGTCCCTTTTACCCTTGCATTGAAACTTGTTCTCTTTTATTAATTATCTTTGTTTGTGAGACATTAATGTAGGAAAGTTGCACACTTAATAGGGGTAAAGTTGGAATTTTTGTTATTAAGTCATAATAATTGCATTTCTTAAGAATTGTGAAAATGCAAAAAAAGACAATTATTTTGGACCAAATGGAGTAAAAAGTAACAAGTTAAACCCAACCCATATTTAAGACGATAAATTAGTACATAACACATGCACACAAAAGTATCCAACAATTTGTTCTTCCAAATTCTTATTCTAATAATAATAAACTTATAAAAGGATAAAGTTTAAATCAAAGATACCCTTTTTTTTGAAGCCTAGAATGTCTTGAAGTACTTGACGGTCAACGGAAATCTAGACACTTGGTTAATTAGTGTTCTTCATTTTTTGGTCAAGACCAAAATTACAAGTTATGGAATTAATGATGTATATCATTACGTTAATTCCAAGTGGTGTGGTAGCTACTTATTGTCATTATATAGGTTTTAGGAATAAAAGTCAAAGTGTTTTGACTATTGTACTCCCTCCGTCTCAAAATAGATGCTGTTTTGGAGTGTTTCACATATATTAAGAAATGCCATTAATGCATGTGAAGAAGTCCCAAATACCTTTAAAGTAATTCAACTACCTAAGTAATTAAATGGTTAGGTAAGAGATAGTTTACTATCATTATTAAGAGTATAATTGGTATAGAGCAATAAAAAAACTTTGAAAATAGTGAAACGACAAGTATTTTGAGACAAAATTTAACTCCCAAAACGACATCTATTTTGAGACGGAGGGAGTATATCTGAATTTTGATATATACACCTTCTTTCGTAACAACTTGCATTATTTTGCTCTGACACGAGAAAATAATATATTTTCACAGTCTGAAAAACTTTTGCACTAATTTATTTTTAATTGTCTCCTATAAATTGCACTGATCAAAATGGTAAGTTAATGATAATTATTTATTCAGTAGGACTTGTTTGTCAACCTCACAACAACTATACACAAATTAAAATAATTTGATATAATAACAGTTTTTAAAGTTTTAAAGCATCTATTTCTAATGTTGTCTGAGGTCAATTTGCATGCATGTGCTATAGCATATAGTTGGCAGTAAATTATACATACTTAATTACATTGATATCCCCAACTTGCTTAAACTTATACTATAAGAATAATATAAAACCCTTTAACAATTTCCAACCAACTTAAATGACACTTTAGAGGCACGTGCATTGTTGCATCCCCATATAGTTTGCTTAGAAATTTTAATGATTTTTTTAAGAGTAGAAATTATTATTATTATTATTATTATTATTTGAAAAAGGTAACAATTGATACATTTTTTCTCCTCAAAAGATTATCATATACTCTTCCGTACCAAAAAAAATATTTACAAAAATAGAAATTACTCTTAATTAGGGTAAATATTATTATTTTGAATATTCATTTTGAATGAGCCGTAGTATGAGTTTTAATGCAAATCAAGAAATCGCAGTGCTAGAGTTAACTTTTCTTAAACTATATTTATTTTCTTTCAAGAAATTAAAGAACACTATATTTATTCATGATAGTTATTATTATTAAGGGGTATAGTAAAAAATGAGGTTAATAAATCACTGCTAAAAATTGGAGAAACATTTTAGAATAAATATACTACTCCCTCTGTTCCTAAATGAGTGTCCATTTTCAAAAAATATTTGTCCCAAAATGAGTGTCTTTTTTGAACATAAATTTTCCCTAAATATTTTTTTTCGAATTTTTTTTCACCGGATTCTTTATACTTGCAAAACTAAATGTTTGGAAAGGAGATTACAAGATTATATATGAATCTTTGCCACCAAATTGTACAACAAGTTGAGATTTTCAGATGTTCCTTAATATGAAATTTGGACACTCATTTAAGGACAAAGGTAGTATAGTATTCCGTTCCTCTCATACTAACATGTTATAAGTGGTTTTCTTTTAATTCATCCCAAATATGTGTTATATTTAAAAATTAGAAAGTAATAATGATCTAATTAATAACGGAAAAACTAGTAAATACTGTATGTGGTAGAAATAAAGAGAGAGAATGAGTCGAGTAAATAGTAGCGTTAGTTGGATAAATTGAGTGGTAGAAAATGAAGAGAGAGAATGAATGGGATAAATAGTAGTGTGGTTGAATAAATTGAGTGTTGGAAAATGAAGAGAGGGAATGAGTGGGGTTGAAACATTTCTATTTTGGGCAGTCTCACTTTTAGTGGGACGTCCTAAAAAAGAAATAAGTCTCACTTGTACTGGGACGGAGGGAGGGAGTAAGTATTTTCACTTTTAAATCAGACTTTTTTTTTGCATAAGTTAAAATACATTTTCTTGGGGACAAAAATGAAAATAAAAGCCTAGCATTATAAGTGCAACATATTGTAAAAAGCATGGAAATGTTTATATCACAGTATTAGTGAAAACTATATTATATAATTAACACATAGATGGGTGAATTTTTAAAACTTGTAACTGAGTTTGAGTATTGTTTGTAAAAAAAAAAAAATAATAGAAAATGGGGGTGTAAAAGAGAATAATATTTTTTGATGTAATATATATGCAAACAATGAAAGATTTTTTTGATTTGTTTCAAAATTAGTGCATTTTTGCAATTCTTTTAGTGCAATACATTGGAGACGCCTTAAGGACTATCGTAATATTTAATATTGCAACTTGTTTGTTCTGTTTTTTAAAATAAATGTCGTAGTTAACTCGTCAATATTTCTAAGATAGACATTATGTTTTACTCATTATTGCAATTACAATGGTAAACTATATTAAGAGATTGTTTAAATTTAAAATGTTATATTTATTTTAGAACGAATTAAAAAGAAATGTGTATCATTTATTTTTTGAAAAAGGTAGTATATTTAATCATTATTGATTATCTACTTTAATTAGGGACCTACCACAATGTCTACTTAAAAAGGTTAAAGCTTTCCTTTAATGAGTACTTCTGTGCTTATGTCATGCTGATACTACTATTATTAGAAAACCACGTGACAATATTGGCTTCAGTTAAAGGAAAAGAAAAGCAGAAATTATCATTTTTTATTTCAAAATTCAAGAATGGACATTTTTCGTGCAAGTTTTACGTGTTAAAAGAAAGTTTGATTTTACAAATATATAATGCGTAGTAAAAATGGTAAAAAAATATAAAGATAATTTATCTTAAAATATAGATATATATTATATTTAAATTTGAACATAAAATATATGTTTTGAACATAACATTAAATATTATGACAAAAATAAAAAATAAAAAAAAATTAAAAGGAAGAAGTAGAATGAGAAGATGGTTTGGGCTACAAATCGAAAATAGATTATGGAGTTTTAGTTTCTAGCAGTCGGACATAGAACTGCTTCACGTATTTTTGCTTTACACTCAGCAGTATGCGAGTCATAGAACTGCTTCACGCATTTTTGCTTCACCGTGCCACTCAACGACTACATTTGCGAGTTTATTTTGTGTGTGACTGAGATTGTTTAAAAAATTTGTGAAAATTTGTGTGTTCCACCGAGATCAAAAACATTTCATCCGTCAAAATATAAAAATAGGCGAGACGAGACGGTGAGATCAGACATGTTGGGCTGAGCAAAGGATGGATTGGTTAGAAATCCGATTGGTTAGGGAGCACTTATAGAGTGACTATATTAGAATCTCGACATTTGGGCCTACAAATCAAAGAAAGGTATGGCCATCAACTAAAAATCTCACCTTACTATTGAAAATCAGCACAATGTCTATTCTATTATGATACGGTAGTTTGAAATTGAATTGGCCTTTTAGGCAACATGGTTTCATATCCAAATTATATAACAATGTTAAACTCACACAAACAATTTTTTTTTTTTCCAATTATAGCACTTCATATTTGAATACCACAACTATCCAATTCTATTATTGCAATACTTTGAGTAGAGAACAACTGTTTACATACCTCTTTTTACACGGATAATATATCGTTGTTGTCATATCTTAAGAGTAGCCGCAATAAGATGCAATTTTTTTACTTTAACTCAATTAAGGGTCACATTTACTTGGTCAAGAGTATTTACGGTTGATATCAAATGGCATCACTGTAGTATTTATGGTTTGAATTCAATGGTCCGGTTGAGACGCAGAGACGCATATATGACACGCTGGACTCAAACTAATATGACACGCTGATAACACTATGCCAAAATTAGTCAAAATTGGTTGTGTAGCCTGTCAAGATGGTAGGATGTAGGGGCTTATATGTGCGAATGAGTGAAGGAAAAACAACCCTCGTGAACTCAAAAGATCATCTTTCTTTCACTGCATTTCTTCGTCACCCATTGCGCTATCCTGCTCTCCAAAACAAAAAGGAAGATAGACGAAAAAGAAAGGAATGAAAGGAAAAATAATGAGATAATTACATAAAAAAAACCTTGTACAAGTTTTTCCGTTGCAATTTAAACCTCCAACATAAATAAATTGCATAAAAAACCTTGTACATAAAATTTTATTGCAATTTAAACCTTCTTCCAGTTAGATAGTTAAATATAATTTCAAAAAATGCACTTTCACCCCTATAACTTATCTAATTTCTAGTATTTCTCTAAAAGTCATTTTTAAGGATTTTTTAATCTTGATCAAACAAAAAAATAATAATTCACATGAATACTTAAATAAAATGTGTTTGTTAATCTTAACATCAGATATGCTAACATTGATTATATATTTAAACCTATTTCCTAAATCATTTTTCACATATTTTTAAAATTATTTAACACAAACTTAATATTTTTTTAAATCATTTTGTTATACATTTCTGTTAAATTTATGTTAAATGAGTACATATTTCCTAACTCTTTCATATAGAAATCAATCTAATGAGTTATATATTTGTGCAAAATTTGTGTTAAATGATTTAGAAAATAGTGGATAAAAAATAAATAATATAAATTGTAAAAATAATGTTATGTAGAATTTTGTAATAATTTTGCACATATTTTCTAAATTATTTTGTTAAGAAAAATACGTTTACTTGTTTGTACTTTTGACAACCACTTATAATATTTATAAGTAAGTATGACTGATAGTCTCTATTCCAGAATGATAGTCCACTTTTTTCTATATATTGTTACCACAAAAAATTATAATTATAAATTTTAAGACAAAGGGAGTATTTTAAACAATGATTTGTAAACAATGATTTTATAAAATATTTATGATAATATTAAACTTAAAAGTCAAGTTAAATTCATGAGAAATAAGTTAATTATTATAAATATAATTAAAATTCATCAAATACTAGTCATTGGTTTAAAAATTATGGAGCAATAAATTACTCAATAGTCATACAAAAAATTATTTTTATAAATATATTAGCGTAAATAAAATTGTAATCCAAGTTAATATGATGTTAAAATAAACACACACATTTTATTTAGATATTCATGTGAATTATACTTCTTTGTGTTTGGTCAAAGATTAAGAAAATCCCTAAATATTGAGCTTAGAGAAATACTCGAAATTGGATAAGTCATAGGGGGTGAAAGTGCATTTTTCAAAATCTGGTTTAACTAGCTAACTGGGAAGAAGGTTTAAATTGCAACAAGAATCTATGTGCAAGGTTTTTCATGCAATTTATTTATGTTGGAAGTTTAAATTGCAACGGAAAAATTTGCACAAGGTTTCTTTTGCAATTATCTCAAAAAATAATCCATATGTTGCCAGCTTTGAGAGGCTTTTATAAACTTAAACTTAACAAAAAAAAAAAAAAAAAAAAAAAACAAAAAACAAAAAAAAATGTATTCTGTATTCAATTTGTTCCGAAAATATTTCACTTCAAGAAAAACTTGTTAACTGAATGTCAAACTCACTCTAAACTCAAACCACCATCATCATGTATATGGCAATTCACTCGTACCCATCCCAAAGGACCCAAAACACTTCATAATCTGCGAGTAAATAATTTGGTGAAAGCTATGAATCGAACTGATTATAACATCCATATATGTGTGTGTGTTTTATATATATTGTACGCTCCCTAAAAAGGAGATGAGAACTAAAAAATGTGTATAAACTTAGGTGTTCTAAGGTAAAAATAGTGTAATATAAACGAGAAAGTCGGGTAAACCCTAAAAATAATAAAAAAAGCAAAAAAAAGAAAAAGAAAAAAAAATATGCAAATAAAATAATTACTTACTGTTGGAAAATAGTGTGGTTTTGAAGGAAATTATGGAATTTCCATAAGGGTAATTTTGTCCAACAACAAAAATGATTATGGGTTTGTGTTCTACTCCATGAGAAGAATGAAATCAAGTATTAATTTGTCCAAAATGGTTATTGGATG
>JAOWBW010000099.1:2154495-2268008 GCA_026119855.1 Campanula takesimana
AGATAGACAAGGCTTCTTTCCGCCTCCACATCTCATATGGAGTCTTTTGAACCGATTAGTTGGAACACGATTTAGTGTGAAAGCAGCGGTTCTAGAGCGTAACCCCAAAAGGATATTGGAAGATTCAATTTGACTCATCATTGATCGAACCATGTCTAACAAAGTCCGATCCTCCTCTCGGACACACCATTCCATTGGTGTTTTCCGGGTGGAGTCAATTGTGAAACTATTCCACACTTCTTTAGATGATCATCAATTCTTGACTCAAGTATTCACCACCACGATCTGAGTCGAAGTGCCTTAATACTTTGCCAAGTTGTTTTTCTACTTCATTTTGAAATATTCTAAATATCTCAAACGCTTCACTTTTATGTTTCATTAGGTAAACATACCCAAATCTACTATAATCATCAGTGAAGGTTATGAAAGTATTGAAATCCTCCCCTAGCATTGCTACTTAATGGTCCGCATACATCGGATGTATCAACCCCAATAAGTCGCTTGCCTTTCACCCAACTTGGTAAAGGTGTCTTAGTCATTTTTCAGAAGACACGACTCACAAGTATCATATGACTCTAAGTCACATGAACCCAAAAGTCCGTCCCCATGGAGTTTGAGATACGCTTCTCATTAATATGACCAGACGGCAATGCCACAAATAAGTATGATTTACATCATTAGGTTTAGATTTCTTATTTACATGATAGACATTATTTTCATTCTTGACATCCAAGATATAAAGGCCATTAAATGAATTACAATACCATAAAGCACATCATTTAAATAAATAGAAAATTTCTTATTCTCAATAAGAAACTTAAAACCTTCATTATCCAAACAAAAATTGAAATAATATTTCTGCTTAAATCCGGAACATAATAACAATTGTTCAAAACAAGAATTAATCCGGAAGGTAAAGTGACTTCATAAGTCCCTACTGCTAATGCAGCAACTCTTGCTCCATTTCCCACGCGTAGATCTACTTCACCTTCTTTAAGCAGTCTCCTATTCTTTAATCCCTGCACATTTAGACAAATGTGAGAACACATCCGTATCCAATACCCAGGAATCAGTGGTAGAAAGGAGAATATCTATCATATAGATACCTGAAGTCGACGCAGCCTTGCTGCTCTTCTTCTTCTTTTGCTCTTCCAAGAAAGCCTTGCAATTACGTTTCCAATGACCAATTTCTTGACAATGGAACAGATTGCATCCTTTTGTGAATCAGGTTTTGCCTCAGAAGCCTTGGCAACCTTTGCCTTGCTTATCTTGGGTTTGACAACTTTTGCCTTACCCTTTCCTTTGGCACTAGCCTTCTTCCCATCATGAACCAAGAGCACGGGAGAACCTTTCTCCACATTTTCATCTCTGTAGTTTTGAGCATCCCATGCAACTCAGAGAGATTCTTATCCATTCCATGCATGTTATAATTCATTACAAACTGATTAATAACTTTTAGGCAATGAATTAAGAATGAGATCCGTGGCTAGCTCCAATGGGATTGGATAGCCAAGTTTCTCAAGGTGCTCTACATAACCTTTCATTTTAAGAAAGTGAGGACTCACTTGTTGCCCTTCATTCTTTTACTAGTAGTGAATGCAACAATGGTCTTGTACCTCTCTTGCCTAGCTTGCTCTTGAAACATGGTTCTCAACTCCACGCCTATCTCATAGGCTTCCAATGTTCCAAATTTGTTGGAGTTTTGAACACATAGCGGCAAGCATGAGACAACTTACATCTCTAGAATCATTACGATGTTTCTTGTAATTGTCTCTTTCTACCCTAGGGGCAGTAGGCGGTGGTTCAGCAGGGAGAGGCCCATCGAGAATGTACAACTTATCTTCTTGCCTAAGACAATTCTTATGCTTTTCGGATCCAATCCATAAAGTTTGTACCATTCTCTTCGAGCTTATCCTTCTCAAGGATCGATCGCAACGACATTGATTGAGTGTTATTAGTCATTATCTACAAATGCAAAAATTTCCAAAAATTTAATAAGTACCGATTTTCATTAAAGAGATAAATAATGTTATTTTAAACAAAATACTCCCACTAAATTATACAACCTTCTTTATACATCCAATGTATAGTATAATTTAAATGGGTTGAGATCCCGCTTTAATCTAATTTGAGTACGCTTTGGCGCACCGCTCAAAATTAAATCAATTAGGTAGACAAATCTTGTCAATCATATCTCATATGACTCTCAATTCCTTTCATGAGATTCTTTAAGAAATCCAATTTCAAAAAGCATGTTAAATCTCATCTTTGCCTTAAGCCCAAAACTGTTTTGACGCTTAATTAAGTCCAACCATTTTAAACGTATAGGAAACTCTTATTCACTCATCTTGCTCAAACATGAATAAATCAATGCACCTCGCTTTGGCGAGCCCACATAGAGTTACTCATGTATAACAAGTGTTTTAATCATGGCATGGCAAAGGACTTAAAACTTTCTTTGAAGGTTCATAACATATAGCATATAACACATTTATGAGCACATAATATAAACATGTTACACATCAAGTTTAGCCACTAAATTAATCTCTTTTAATTTAAGCATGATATTTATGTGTCATTAGTTTCTCTATAATTATGAGGATGACTATTTCAACTTTGGTTATTATCTCCAAATCAAGACAACAAGAAGTGCGGTCGAACTAATCCATTAGGCAACCACAATCCCGCACTAATTCAAGAAACAAGAAAGTAGTCCATGTGGCCGAAACTAAGCAATAGATGGTCTCGATGAACGTAGGCCAATTGCATTCACAATTCCACATGGATCTCCAATCATTGAATCAAGAACTTTGTTTATCAATTTTAGCAATTATGAACTCTTCATAATTCTAACTTCGTTTTATCTTTGAAACTTTGATTGCGATCAATTTTGGGAAACACAATCTCGATGAACGCAGATTAGCCATCCAAAACTTGAACCAATCTAGGAATCACAAGACTAAAACAAATAGGAAATTCAAACCCCAAAATCCACACACAAACCAACTACTCAAAACCCATTCCAGATCAGCAAGTCTGATTGGTTCTGTTACTGGTTTTGTCGAATTATCGAAAATTCCATATTCAGATTTTAACCAAAATCAGAACAAATCTTAACCACCGAGCGCCCGCCTGCAAAGGACCAGGCGCCCGCTTGAATGGCCAGAATAGTATAGAATTTTAAAGTTAGAAAATTTTGTCTCAAAATTATTTTCCCCGATTATTAAAACTTTGATCCAATCAAAAATCAATAATCGAAATAATTCAGAATCCACCATAATTTTATTGCGATTGAATCGTGCGATTAAAGTTGGAAAAACAATAAACCACATAGAATCACAAAACACATAAACATCATATAATCCAATATCATATCATGCTTGGCACATAAACAATTTATATACACACAACATGATCCAAGTATTGAATTAATCAACATGAACGGGCTCTGATACCACTGTTGGGTTTCCATGTAACATGCGTAGCGAATTTAGCATTTAAAATTTTTAAGAAACCCAAAACCATGGATCCGTTCATATGATTAAATCAAATACAACAAGATGAATATAGGAATAACTAACCCTTGATGGCTATGAATTTTTCTCTTTGGTCTTGGTGGAGATCTTGAAGTTTTATCACGAACAAATCACGAACTTTGTAAGATGATAAAATTCACCCTCTAGCGGTATCCACATTTCGAACGAATATCAAAGGAGCTTCTTTGATCTTGGTTGCTAGACCAATATTATGAAACACACTTTCACAATATAATAAAGAACTATATGGAATTTATTTTGTGAATTATTTTGTTCCTTAATCAATGATGTCTTAGAACAAAATAAAATCTCTCTCAAACTCTTTGAGACTCACAAAAGCACTTCTCAATATGGTCTGGCCGAATTGGGGTTTTATACACAATTAAGACCTATTCCAAATAGGTAACTTTTGTCAAAAACCATTCCTAATCGAATTAGGAATTTTCCAATCGGGAGCACCAGGCGCCCGCCTGGTACCACCCAGGCTCCCGCCTGTTTGGGCAGAAACTCCAGTCCCTTTCCGGCTTGAACAGGCGCCCGCCTGGTGCAACCCAAGCGCCCGCTTGGTTGACCAGGAGGCCCAGATCTTTCCAGAAATTCCTTGGAAGTCCTCCGACCGTAAATGCCAATATAGTCCTTTTTATTTAAGATTCGTTCTATTGTGTGTGACCCTCTAGGATTACACTAAGTTGGCAATGGGCTCAAACATGATCCCATAAGATATGATTAGGTTCTAGCAAACCGTCATACATACCCAAATAGTATAACTAGATACAAGTTCGCATTCCTTTTAGAATATGTCATAATACCTTTGTCCACGATGTCATTGAACACAAGTCATGGTCAAAACGGTCAACTTGTTTGTTCAATACTTTCTCGATTCCGAATATGTTGATAATTCAAATGCTATTGATCCAATCAATCCATTTGAGTCCGGCCGAACATTTCATCAACATCATTCCTTCGAGGGGCCCAAGCTTGACATCTCTCTGTGGAGGGACAAATCCATTTAGCTTATTATTCTTCCCTACGGGAATCCGATTATGCCAATCATACCCTTTATAACTACCGTGTTAAGGTAGCGTTTGAATATGTCAAACACAATGTTCATCAAGTGGAAGACTATAATAACTTCATGTCTAAGGATTCAAATGACATAACTAATATAAGATATATGTACGACATAGACCATGACATAAATCTCATACATCGGGTCATGTCCAGTACCTTGTTCCAAACAAGTACCCATAAATCTAACATGATCATCCCATGATCATTTAGCCTTTATACTAGTGCTTAACAAGTACTAGGGACGGAGATTATTATAAGTAAATATGAACAACAATAATAATCAAAACATCTCTTTATTGATATGAAATAAATGATAACAATTACAACGTTTATTAAACGTGCCTAGGGCACCACTACCAACAGATGTCCCATACATGATCTTTCCCAAACCATGGGTCAATGACAAGGGCATCAGAAAGCCTGGTCTCGAAGTCTTCGCCGATTGTGAAATTTAGAAGCGTGAAGATGAACCTACTCCGATGTCACCCCAAGAATGGTGGGGGAAGAAAGTGATTATCAAGACTGAGACAGAGATCACTGTGGGGGAAGAATTGACCGATCTAGCCTCCATGTTTGAGGAACTTGCCATAATGGATGAATGCTAAGTCAACGCCATCTACGACGACACCGACATGGGAAGCAAGCTTATAAGCGAGATCAAGCCGAGCTCCGAGCTGATCAGCAACTGGTATTCAACAAAGTGGCCCATGGTATCCGAAGAATTCTTAATCGAGAGAATGGGTTGCATTCCATGCAAGGCAACAAAGGAAGACTTATTGACATTCACTTTCGAGTTCGAGAGTGTTTCCGACACCCTCACCCAAGAGGATATGGAGGCAATAGCCGAGCGTGTGTTCCCTTTCTTTGCTAATGAAAAATTTGATCTTTCTGAGTACCCCGAGATTGGAAACATCATAAATGATGAATTACCTAATAATGAATTTAATGAACTAGTTAATAACGATTCAAACTATGATGAAATAGACCACGAAAACAAAACATACTTAAATGAATTAGCTTGACAGGCCCGTAGTCGTGGTGAAAATGGTCCAGAGGCTGATGAAGAATTGCATGTCGTTAATCTGGGTAACGACGAAGAGCCAAAGGAAACCAAGATAGGAAGCTTCTTCAAAGGGGAAGAGAAAGACAGATTGACTGCACTGCTCAGAGAGTTCGTGGAGCACGGAATACCGATCAGAGAAGATGCCAAGCCAGTCAAAAAGAAACTCAGAAACACCAAGCCCGAATGGTCTCTGCAAGTCAAAGAAGAGATAGAGAAACTTCTTAGCGTGGGCTTCATCAAAGTCATCGAGTATCCAACTTGGCTAGCAAATGTTGTGATAGTCAAAAAGGCTTACGGAAAGGTCCGTGTTTGTGTGGATTTTTGGGATTTGAATAAGGCTTCCCCAAAGGATGACTTACCTTTACCCAACATCGACATGCTAGTCGATTCAACGGCCACCTACGAAGTCCTCTCATTTGTAGATGGTTTTGCCGAGTATAATCAGATTCTTACGGCCGAAGAAGATCAACACAAGAATGCTTTACTAAAGGGCCGTGATGGATTTTTTCCATGACATGATCCATAAAGAGATTGAGGTCTATGTGGACGACATGATCATTCACTCAAAAAGGACCGACGGTCAACACCTATCGATCTCTGGAAGTTCTTTGAATGGCTTCGTCAACACAAAATGAGGCTCAATCCCGCGAAGTGCACTTTTGGGGTTATACGAGGCAAAGTTCTTGGCTATATGGTCACAGAGAGGGGAATTGAAGCTGATTCCTCGAAAATCAAGGCAATCATTGACATGCATCCTCCGAAGACAAAGAAAGAAATCAAAGGCTTCATGGGTAGGCTCCAATACATCAGTCGGTTTGTGTACCAACTCACTTCAATGTGCGAGTCAATCTTCAAGTTACTCAAAAATAATGTGGCTCTAGAATGGACCGACGCATGAAAAGAAGCCTTTAACCAAGTGAAGAATTACTTGATGTGTCCTCCAGTTTTGGTTCCACCTCACAAGGAGAAGCCTCTCTTGCTCTATCTCACCGTGAATGATGAAGCCCTAAGGGCTATGCTAGCACAAGAGCAACGAGACTCCACAAAAGAGAATGCCATTTACTTCGTCAGTCGCCGATTTCAAGGAGGTGAAAAGAACTACTCCACCTTGGAGAAGTCATATGCAGCATTGGTTTGGGTCACTCAAAAGCTCAAACACTACATGGAAGCCTTTCAAATAAAGTTAGTAGCAAAAGTGGACCCGCTCCGCTACATCTTCGAGAAGCCTTTCATGTCGACAAGGATAGCCAAGTGGTACTTCATGCTCGTCGACTATGACATCACTTATGTCACACTCAAATCCATCAGGAGGAAAGTGTTCAGGTGATCAGCTTGTTGAATTTCCGTGTGACGAAGTGAAGGGGGAAGACTTACAATTTCCCGACGAAGACTTAATTTACACCACAATCGAGGAAAGCAAATGGCAACTTTTTTTTGATAGGGTAGTCAATAAGCACGGTTATGGGATAGGAATGTTACTTGTCGATCCAAATGACATCTACACTCCGATTGCAATCCGTCTTGAATTCGAAGCCACCAACAATGTTGCCGAATATGAAGCATGTATAGTGGGGCTAGAAACATCCCTAGAAATGTCACGGATCTAGAAGTATTTGGTGATTCTATGCTCCTCATCAATCAGACGTCTGGCAAATAGAAAATTCACCCGACTCTCCAATAGTATGGTCAATACCTTAAGGAGTTGGTTGAAGAATTCCAGGATGTCACGTTCAATTATTTGCCAAGAGACAAGAACCGCCTTGCCGATGCATTGGCCACCATAGCCTCACTTGTCGAAATGCCCAAAGGAAAAATGGTGAAGCCCTTCAAAATTTCGAGAAGGAGTAGTCCGGCATATTGCATGAACATTGAGATCAACGAAGTCCAAGAAAACCCTCCATGGTACACAGACATCATGAATTTCCTCAAAGACGGCACTTTCCCCGAGAATAGCAATAAGAAATCTCAAGTGGCATTGCAAAAGCTAGCATCGAGATATGTGTTGATTGGGAACCGAGTTTACAAGAGACACTACGAAGGGATCAATCTCTTGTGTAGTAATGAGACCAAAGCTCAAGAGATAATGCATGAAATCCACGAATGCGAGTATGGACCCCACATGAATGGGATCATGTTAGCCAAGAAAATACTCCGCATTGGTTATTGTTGGACCACTATGGAAAGAGACACCATCAAGAAAGTCAAGAGGTGCGCCAAGTGCCAGTTCCATGCCAATTTGCAACATGCTCCACCTTCGCAGCTATAGAACATGACCACACCGTGGCCATTCTCTTGTTGGGGCATAGATATCATCGGCAAAGTCAATCCCACGGTAAGCAACGGACAGTCATTTGTTCTAGCTGACGTGGATTATTTTACAAAGTGGATTGAAGCACAAGCATAACGAGTTCTCAATGCCAATAAAGTGGCCGAATTCGTGAAGACCAATATCATGTGCTGATACGGCGTCCCTCACAAGATTATCTTCGACAATGGTTCTCACTTCGAGAAAGAAATAAATGCTCTCTTGGTTGAATACAGATTACCAAGCACAAGTCATCCCCGTACCGCCCTCAAGCAAATGGTGCGGTCGAAGCAGCGAACAAGTCAATTGAGACCATTATACGAAAAATGGCTTCAACGGGAAGGGATTGGCCCGAGAAATTACCCCTAGCATTGTGGGGCTACTACACATCAATCCGGTCAGCAACGGGAGAGACCCCGTACACATTAGTTTATGGTTCTGAAGCCGTTCTCATGGTCAAACTTGAAGTTCCCTCTTTACGAGTCTTGCTCGAAAATCAAGTCAATGAGGTTGAATGGATGCAGAGCTGATACGAACAATTAGCCCTACTCAACGAAAAGAGGCTAAGGTCGTTTGAACGCACAAGGGCCTATCAACAAAGAATGGCTAGGGCTTTCAACAAGAAGGTGAAGCCCCGAGACATCAAAGTGGGAGACTTGGTCCTAAGAAAACATCCTCCCAATGCCATGAATCCCCTTGGAAAATGGGGACCCTGATGGATCGGTCCGTACGTAGTCAAGAAGATACTAAGCGGCGGTGTAGCCCAACTCGTAGACTTGGATGGCGATCAATTGCTGAAGGACATCAACCTCGACAAGCTCAAGAAGTTCTACGCTTAAAAAATGAAGACCATAAAAAAAAGAGCTCGCTAGGTTGAAAACCCGCAAGGGCGGCCTAGGCAAAAATTAGAGCAAAGTGCAAAAAAAAAAAGAAGCCCGCTAGATTGAAAACCCGCAAGGGCGGTCTAGGCAAAAAAACAGGGTGCACAAAAAAAATGGTCTTCATTTGTTGAACTACGGAGACCTGAGCCTCTCAAAAGCTGGAGGAACATAGGCAACCTCTAAAACAATCATTTTTACCCAATCATTTCTTTAACAAGATGCAATTTTATTCATTTCATGAATCATTTTAACCATTACAATGGATGATGTTGAGCAATAAAAAAATAATTAAAACACTTAAATCCTAAAACAAGTGGTCTATTAGTTGCAATCTCGAGGTACTAGGAAAAATCTAATTTCTTCTTAGCCTTCAAAGGGCGACTCGAGCGGCTATTGATCCTACTTCTCTTGGGCAACTTAGGAACACTGAGACGGACCATGACCTTCTCCGCAGCAAGATGCCACCGAGCATAAAAGTCATCTAAGGGAGTGCCGAAGGGGTCAACCAAAATGTTGTTAGAATCAGTGGCAGCGTCCTTGTATCTCATAGAACTGCTAGGCTCAAAAATCCTTCCCTAGCAACTTCGCCCGAAGAGTGTCAACCCAAGTGATGCCGTGGTAAAGTGTGTCGAACAAATAATCCAAATAACTCTCGGGAAGGAAAATGCTACCCCGATGAGTGGGGACAGAAGCCCACCAATGGCGATCATCTCACCAGGCTGACTGAAGCTCCCTCGAAAAGTCCAAACCCATGTATGAGATTGGACGAAACACTCCACTCCTCAGAAAAAGGGACTATCTACTGACGACCAAACTGTCTCAGAACTCGCTCTGGTTGGTAAAATGAAGAATCTCTGAGACCGGGAATGACCACATGTTCAAAACCCAAAGTCCATTCCATAAAGGGACGGATTCCCCAAGAAGGGAGACACCACTCAATGTCAGCCGATGATCGAGATGCAAAGAATTTCTTCCAACCATCCTCAGTTAAGTTTTGAATCAGCAGTTTCCTCTAATGAACAGCGAAAGGAGAAAGATCACCATCCAGAGAATAAATCCTGAAATGCTCCCAAAGCCATATAGTCAAGAGTAAGGGGCTTCCCCATCGCATTCCACCTGTCCGATGCAACTCGTCCAGACCATGCAAGGTTTCCACCACTATAAAAGGGATTATGCTGAACTATTTCCCTTTTGCCTGCAAAACGATCTCAGCCAGCTGTGCATCCGCGGTACCAAGAGATGTAATAAACAAGACCTCGCTAAAAATACAAACTACCAAGGCATTCCGCTTGAAAGACTGAACCGCTGAATCCTCCGAGTGCAGACTGAAAAACATTGGCAACTCAGTTAAGTTGACCACGGTATAGTGCAACATTCCCTTCATATCACTGACAGGGAGATTCAGCAAATCGGACCAAGAATCAATAACGCCCTGATGATACTTTGGGACAGCAATTTGACAAGCCAGTGGCATGCCAAGAATGGCACCAAAATCATCAACAGTTGCACCATTTCATTCGCTGAAAAGTTAAAAGTGTGACTGTCCCAATCCCAAAAGATTGCAGCGGCCTTCAATAAATCCCAATCCGGCTTCAGAGTCTGTAACGTAAAAAGAATACGGAATCCAAAGTCCTTGACAAAAGCCTTTTTAGGATGAGTCTTGAACGAGTACACTAAAGTCGACAAATCCTTCTCGTAGTCACCGACAGCTTTGGCATCAAGAGTGAAAAGGTTGGAAGCCATGGAAAGTATGGATTATAAGCGAAATCAAGCAAGAAAATAGTATTCAAGAATGACAGAAAATAGCTGTTAGGGAATGGTCTCGAATAGGGACTGATATTATAGCTGTTGGGGATCTTTTGTCAAGCAAATGTTAAGCCTTAGAATCAGCTCGCCAGAAGCGCGCACCTCCCACCACCCATATGGGAAGCGCGCGCGTTCTATTGACACAAGAGGAAGCTCCCGTACCCTACTCCAGAAATGCCTCGGTAGGTCCTTGTCAAATAAGGAAATCACACAAGAACAGAGTCCAGACATTCCCAGAACCATCCGGGTCAAGACAAAAGCTCCGCCCCCGAAAACACAGTTGGGCACACATTAATTTAGTGATGTCCTCGGCGGATGTCTTTCTTTCGTCGGCGCATTTTGCTTCGCAATCCACGCCGCTGAGGGGCTCTATAAACACCCCACCTTAGACCGCTCACCACGATTGCACATTTGATTTTGTGTTTCTACTTGTTTCAAGTGTTTTTCGTTAGTTTCTGTTACTGCCGTTAAGTTCATGGCTGACTCTGTTAAGTCTGGGGGTCAAATTGAATAACAGTTCTTTCCAGTCCATTCTGTCAAAATTGCCTTCTCAGAGTCGCACGCCTCTGCCTCCATAGGTGAGATGCGTGTGCCTTCTGTCCCAAAGGCCGGAGGCGCGCGCCTCTGGGCGTCAGTTACAGATTCTCTCCAAGAATCCCTCCCTTGCTCAATTTACAGGATTTTGCCCGGGAATTCCCTTTTTGTGACTCTGTTTTGACACCAAAAACATCTCCTTTTCAACTATAAATGTAGCGACCCCAAAACCCGTTTATATTTATTTTATAATTTTGGGGAATTTTATTTGACTTATATGTGCATTTTATGTGTTGCATCATATTTTATGATTTGCATATCATACTTGATTATCTGTGTTATTTACTTAGTTAGTAATAATAATGATTAAATGAGTTAAATGATTAAGTTGAAACTTTAGGGTCCTAGTTGAAAATGTATGTTTAAGGGCTAAAGTGTTAAAAATAAACTTTGGGTGACCAAAATGCAAAATGGGTAAAAATATCTTTATAAACAAGTTGCTTTCTCCTTCTTTCACTGTGTGAGATTCTTCTGCAACTTTCTCTCGTTCTGTTCCTAGGGTTAAAGAAAAAAAAAGGTACGTTCGACCCATTTCGATTTAATTCTTTTCATTTACTTACCCGTTTTAAAAACTAATTATATAAAAATGATCAGGGCGTCGAGTAGGTTATTCCTAGCCGAACAAAACTTATTTCAGCGATACTTTTTCCGGAACTAGGTAAGTTACTAATTCCCCTTTAAATGTTAAAATAGTCATATATGCTATATGTGATACTTCTACTTGTTAATTTTGTGATTTGGGTAATATTTGCTATACTTGAAATTTTGGGACAAAGGGAGTATATGGAATTGGGTTTTGCTGAGTATGGGATTGGGTTAGCAACCAAGTTGTAATCCTATGAAAGTTGTTAATGAAAGTGTCTAAGTTGTGTAGTATATATGTTATGCTTGTGAAACAAAAGGAGTAAACTTTGGTTAAGTTTTTAGGCCTGCCGGGTGATGTGGGCGGCAGCCCAAAATGGGTGTGCGGCCGCACATCTATCTGAAGGGTTTTCTTCTTGGGACAGAGCATTTTGGGCGGCCGCACAGCCCTGTTTGGGCGACCGCCCAGTTGTCTGAAAAAGTTTAGAGTTTTTAACTAAGGGGTTTAGAGATCAACCTTGGTCTAGTTTTTGGGTAGTGTCCTAAAGTGCTTAGATGATTGTTGTGGAATGTTAGTAATGGATTAAATGTCCTTTTTATGGACTCTTTATAAGGATTCTTTGTGTGCATCTTGTGATGTATTTGGCTTAGTTCCTTCTTGGATTAAATGCCCCGGGTTTTGTTTAGCAAGTATTCATTACTGTGCTTTTGTAAAGGTCCAGCTGGTCTTGTTGTGGAGTCAGCCAATGGAAGAATTATAGTGGTACAGGTAAGTCCACTATAAGGTTTTCCATTGGAGCTTGTGAGTCAGGCGGTGGAAGAATTATAGTGGCACACAAGCCAAGTTCACTATAAGGTGTCCACTGTGCCTTCTAGTTTCCCCAGTCCAGATTGGCCTTGGATGGGATGAATTGCTCCCTTTGGTGAGTATTTGGGTTATGACTTTGTGTCATATTTCCCTCTCGGGTTACTTGGTTCTATTGGTTATGATTTGGTTTTCGGGATCCCGACGACTTCAGCTATTTATGCTGCTCAGATGGTTTTCTCTGATGGGTTTCTCAGTTGGTATTCTCATCAGTTATGGTTATTGGTTAAACCTTGGCTTTGGTATCCACCGGAGTGTGGGCAATGTGATATAAGTGATATATGAGTTGATGTTATATGCTATATGCTTACTTGTTGATATTGTTTCTTTATGATCATCATATCAGCATGTAACGTAGTTGCATTTTAGTAGCTTACTGAGATTTATTCTCACCCTTATTTGTTTACTGTTTTAGATAAAGGCGGGTCCAGGGGATAGGACACTCGGCACGGGAGGACGTTGGTTTGGTAAGAGTTGGGACTTGTTTTATTGAAGGTTACATTATGTAAATGTAAACCCTTTGGGGTAGAGTAACCGTACCTTCTTATGGTTCCATCTATTTTGGGTAAAGGTTGATGTATGTACATTTGTTTAAAAGTTTATAAGCCTTCGGGCTAAATACTTTCGCTGTGAAAGTGTTTGTAAAAGTTTGTTTCAAGTTAAGTGAAGTCTTTGAACTTCAAGAGTGTTTTTGTGCCACTTTCTAAAAGGACATTTCGAAAAAATTTCTAAAAGGTTTCATAACGTCTTCCGTTCGTGTCCCGAGCGTGGGGCCAAGTAGGACCACGGGTACGGGGCGCGACAGTTGGTATCAGAGCTAGGTTGTAGATGGTCTAGAATGACTGAATGACCTAGGAGGGTAGTAGAGTAGAGTGAGTAACGTTGAGTGTTTGATGCAGGTATTCATTAAAAAATGGGTGAAACTGACGGAGATCAGACCGGCTCTTCGGGGCAAGGGGATGTCAGAGAAGAGGCTCGAATTATGTTTCAGGGAATGTTTGAAGCAGCGATGAAAACTCTAAATGATCAGAGGCAAGAAAGGGAACAAGTACCACCAAGATATGGCCTAGAACAGTTTCTGAAAATGAAGCCTATGGAGTATGATGGAGAGCCCGATGTATCTAAGACTGAAAGGTGGATTGAATCGATGGAAAAGATCTTTGATGCTTTGAGATGTTCGGAGGAAGATCAAGTCAGGTTTGCTACCTATAAATTGAATGGAGCGGCTGAGCATTGGTGGAAAGCCTTGAAAACTAAATGGGATGAGACTCATGTACCTTATACTTGGGAGAATTTTCTGGGAAAGTTCAAAGAACACTTCATTCCTCGAGTAGATCAAGACAGGAAGGAGATGGAATTTCTTAACTTGGAGCAAGGTTCTATGTCAATTGCTCAATATTCAGCTAAATTTTCAGAGTTGTCCAGGTATTGTACTCACCTAGTGGCAACTGAGGAGAGGAAGGCTTCGAGGTTTGTGAAAGGTTTGAAAACTGTGATTAGAACTCAGCTAGTATCCCATAAGTTGCAAGATTTTCAGGATGCAGTGGATCGAGCTTACCAAGTGGAGCATGACATTGAGGAACATAAAAGGAAAATGGAATTGTTAGGTGCTGGGAAGCAAGTTAGGCAACAACCACAACGTGGTGAGAGTAGAGGAAATCAAGGTGGATCTTCACAATTTAAAGGGTCTTCTCAAAGACAGTCAGGTAACAGAAATCAAAGTAACACTTCAGGGAGTCAGAGTAGAGGAGTTTGTAACTATTGTCAGAAAGAAGGGCATTCAAAAGAGAGATGTTGGAAGAAACAGGGCAAGTGTTTGAACTGTGGTCAGTTAGGACATTTTCAGAGGGATTGCCCTAGGTATAGGATGCAAGCATCGGGAAGTGTGGTTGGGTCCTCTCAGGGTCAGAAGAGGGATTCCTCAGGCAAGCCTAAGGTTCAGGGTCGTGTTTTTACTATTTCTCAGCAGCAGGCTTCGGAGTCCTCTAATGTGATAGGAGGTATTATTTCTGTGTCTAGTTTGAGGGCACGTACACTTATAGACCCTGGCTCATCGCATTCTTATGTGTCTTTGCATTTTGCTTCTCGATTGCATGAGTCTTCTGAATCTCTACCTTATGTGTTAGAGGTGTCAACTCCTATAGGGAAGTGTTTGGTGACCAATGAGGTGTTGCATTCTTGTGATGTGCATATACGTGAGCATGTTTTACCTGCTGATTTAGTTATCTTACCATTACAAGATTTTGATGTTATCTTGGGTATGGATTGGTTGGGTAAATATCATGCGTCTGTTGATTGTGCTAATAAAGTGGTCACATTTTCTATCCCAAATGTTCCTAAATTTTCTTTTGAAACTGTTCCCTGGGGTAGAGAGATTTGAATTATTTCTTATATGAAGGCTAGAAAGTTGTTGAACCGAGGTTGTGCGGGGTATTTGGCTAGTGTTTTGGATACTACTAAAAGGGTTCCTGATATTGGGGATGTGCCTATTGTTAAGGAATTTTCAGATGTATTTTCTTCTGAGTATGCTATGCCTCCTGACCGGGAAATAGAGTTCTGTATTGACTTACTTCCAGGTACGGCTCCTATATCTGAGGCACCTTACAGAATGGCCCCAGCTGAATTGAAAGAGTTGAAGGTTCAGTTGCAAGAGTTGCTTGATCGAGGATTCATTCGTCCTAGTGTATCCCCGTGGGGAGCTCCAGTATTGTTTGTTAAAAAGAAAGATGGGTCCTTGAGGCTGTGTATTGACTACAGAAAGCTGAATCAGGTAACTATAAAGAATAAATATCCGCTTCCTCATATTGATGATTTATTTGATCAACTTCAGGGGTCAGTTGTCTTTTCAAAACTTGATTTGAGGAGTGGGTACCATGTCGCGACCCCGGACCCCGCGGGCCCGAGACCGCGAGCTAGACGTCGACTTAAAACCAAAACTCTAAAATATAGGAGTTAAAAATTCCATTTTGAACCAAAAGATGATACACCAGGTTTTACAAATCCAAGTTTAAATAAACAAAGTACATCTAACATAAGCTCCACGGCTTATACCCAAAAGAATAAAATATACAATTCTTAATGACGTCCATAATGGTAAAACTATCCCCAAAAGGTTATACATTTAGATAATGTAAACCGATCCAACAACCTGCCCCAAAATCTCAATCCTCTCGACGTCCTCCTCGATCCGCGAATCCTAATCCTTTTCCTCCTGGGGGGGGGTTAAGGAAAAACAAAGATGGAAATAAACGGGGTGAGATAAAATCTCAGTAAGCTACTAATGCAACTACATGACATGCTAATATGCAATAAGCAATAAACAATGATAAATATCACATAGCATGTAACAATTAACAGTCAACAGATAGCAGCGGAAAGTAAACACATAACAAAGGATATTAGCCAAGGTTTCCCAACTGAAAGAACCAAATAAAGGTCGCTGCGCAGCTTCAATAACCAACAATTCATCATCTTCATAATAGCATGAAAGCTGAAGAGGAATCCCCGGTCAGAAACGACCAATCAACCCATCAATCAACCAAACATCTTCATAGTAGCATAAAAGCTGAAGAGAAACCCGGTACCGGAACCAATAACAATGTAAAGTGCCACAAGGGGCGGGAGCCATGCCACAAAGTCATGCTCCAAAACGATTAGCTAGAATACCCACAACGGAGCTAGCTCATCCCAACCAAGGCCAATCTGGATTAGGACAGAAGGACCAATGGGCGATGCTATACTGGACTTGGCTCGTGCCATTATAGCATTATCCATTGCCTGACTCGATACACAATTTAACCAGCTGGACTTTCAATCATGCTAAGAAGTAAAATACTAGCACGGTAAACAACTAAGGATTCCAAAGTAGGGAACCATACCAAATAATCACCATAAAGATGCAACGGGCACTCATGAAGAGTTTAACAACAACGATAACAAGAGTTTCTCATGAAGAGCACAACAACATTGATCATTAACACAAGATGATCCCAAGACAAGGCACGTATCCAATACATCCTAAATATGATACCCACAAGTTACTCATAAAGAGCACAACCCAAACGGTCGCTCACAAACAGCATAATGACTATTACCAAAATGACCCTAAACATCTACTCATAAAGATATGCTAGGACCATGAACCCAACTCTCTCTTACACCTGGAATTCCAAAGGTAGGAAATCAGAATGAATACACCTTAAGGTTAATCAAACCGTAAGTAACCAATCGCCAATTCACGTTTTACCTCCGTCCATGACGAACCAACTCTAAACATCCTCAACGAATCCAAAAGGTTACCCTTATTAGTACATGATCACGACCGGACTAAACCCTACATTTTAGTGTTCAATAACAACCCTCTAGGTACTATAGGACATCGCCTAACACCTAGACCAAGACTCACTTGAAAATCAATTCGATTGGAACGATCACTAACACATCTTAAGATGCCCAACCATATACCAAATAATCATCACGAGGATAAGTCAAACCAACAATACCTCAATAAGGTGTCCCAAAATCCAAATTAATACTTAATTAGTTTCAAACACAAACTCGATCACAAGGGACCCAATTCTATCGCTAGAGTGTACTACAATGTTCACTAAGGTCAACTAGAAGGACACCCAAGATTTGGATCGAAACGCATTCTTCAATCACACAATAGTTAACAAATGTAAACTTTCAGGGGTTCTGTGCGGCCGCCCAAAAGGGACTGTGCGGTCGCCCAAAATCCTTCAAACCAAGAACAAAAGCCTTCAGATAGATGTGCGGTCACCCATACATTTTTGTGCGGCCGCCCAATGCTCTGAATTACTGGAAATCGGGAAGAACAACATGGGTTCTTCCATTTTTATACCCAAAACACATTTCCACCAAAATCCAACATTTCAACTAGTATACTAATGTGCCCAAACAACTTATAAGTCTAAAAAGACTCCTATAACAACATTTAATCAACCAAAATCAAGAATCAACCCAACATTCATAAATCACCATTTTTAACCCAAAATTCAAATAAATTCCAAATAAATTCTAAATTCATCCAAACTTCAAATATAACAACTCAAACATCATATAAACATGGTATGAACATTTTAACATCAAAATGGGGGAAAAGTAACTTACTTGAAAATAATGAAAGTTGACGGAATTCGGATATTCTTGATTCTACGCGATCCTCTCGACGATCTAAACACATTTCATGTTTTAAGAAATGAGAAATGACAAGAGGAAGAGGAAAGAAATGAAGAGAGAAGGGAGAGAGAACTTACCCAAACCAATGGAGAGAGAGAGAGAGAGATTTCTGGGTATGGGAATTGGGTGAGGGGAAAGTGAGGGGGAAGAGAGGGAGTAGGGGGAATTATTATGAAGAACTTACACTTAGGCCCCCTCCCCACTAACTACCCAACTCTAATACTTTCTACTAACAACTAAGACCAACTAATACTGCACTAGAACAAATGACCCAATAAAACGCTAAGCATAATTATGATGAAACATAAAATGCACACATAAATATTTAAATAAATAATAATTTAAATAAATAAATAAACAAATAAATAAATAATAATTATTTAATACTAATAAAATAGAGCCTAGTTTTCGGGTCGTGACATTCACTCCCCCTTAAAGAAAATTCGACCCGAATTTTAACGAGACTTACCCGAAAGACTAATTAGCTACGGATACGATAGTTCCACATTTCTCAAATTTCTCAATTGTCCAATCTAACCCACTACAAGGTAACCTTAAATGATGCTTACGATAACACTACCTCATGAACCGAATCGTTCCATCATTAACTTTATTACTAATCAAAATCCGTACTCAAAATCGATGAATCCAAATTATTTCCATACATAATTCTCGAGATATCTCAAGCTCGCCTTATTCATAGTCTTAACTACACCGCAAAGGTATTTCCTTTTTGTAAATAGTATACCTAGTAGCATCCCCCATAAATTCAAAACATCACCATCCCAAGCCTAATCAGCTTTAAAATATAAAAGGTTAAAGAAATTTCTATTTCCACAATATTCATCGAAATGGCTATATCTCTAAGGATTACCCTTTTAGTGCTTTCGCCTTAGATGGTACCTTAAACTAGAGGTGTAATATAAACCTAAAATTTTAATACAAAATGTTCACTTAAATCTACGCCATAATATCATCGTCATAAAACTCCAATCCTTGAAAGCCTAAAATAATTACGAATACGCAACAGTCCGAAAATGATCTAAATTTTATCTTCAAGGGATTTCCTCTAACTCCCTTTTTAGTTAATAATCTGTGCTTATATACCCAAGGAAATTAACAAATCTCAAATCCTCAATAGTTAACCCAAGTTAGTCTTTCACGCATACATTTATTATCCTAATGATACTTAGGCTCCATAGTACTACCGTCATAATAAACCGATTAGCTAGCAACGTTCCAACTGACCCAATACCAATTCATGATATTCCTTAATTATGCCCAAGTATTGATAATCAACTTCCTTCACATACCCTTGATCCAATTCGGGAAACGCCACCAAGAAGGGATTTAGAACCATAGAACCACTATCTAACCAAAATTTCAAAAGGCCTTTAACATAGATTGAGAAATTATTACTCTCCCAAAACGTACTTAGTCATTTCTAACTTAACGCTTATCACCATTAATGACAATAGCTCCTACAACAACTCATCGTCCATAACAAATCGTACCACGCAATGCAATTTAACTCCAAGCTTCTCCTCAAACACTAGGTACTAATCGGAAGCAAATGAAATCTTACGAATGATAAATACTCCCAACAAATCGACCGAAACTAAATACTCGGATTTCAATTAAGAAAAGATAGGTATAACTCTACCCAGGGAACGGTCTCAAACAGTTTTAAGAAATTAGGAATGGAGAATATTACAATCCCCCTACAACAATAGACTAAAGCAATAGTAATATCAAAATCTTGCAATAGCAACATGGCTAATTTAGCAGGTAAGACATAACCATACTTAAGCACATCATAAACACATAAGGCTTCATCAGATACCCTAAACTCCTCCATAGGAGTAGACACCCACAACAGATAAGTCAAAGACTCAGAAGAAATAATTGCAACTAATGCAGAGAAACACATAAATGCGATGATCCTAAAATGCACGCGCTCGCTCTCACGACGCAAAATAATACCTCCTGAAATTTATCCGTTACCTGGTGAGTGCTGATTGGTCGCAAATACTCTGCCCTATACCTTAGGGTTCCCCGAAGCATCTCTCTTCTGACCTGGTGAAGTACTAGTTCCTGTTCCTGATGATTGAACCTTAAACCTCGGACAGTCTTTTATGAAGTGACCCAGTTGACCACAATTGATACATTTTCCTTGTTTCTTCCAACACTTATCCTCCAAATGGCCTTCTCTCTGACAGTAATTGCAAAGCCACCTACCTTGTTTCCCTTGTTTCCCCGGAGTAGTACTCGGATTCCCTAGCGCGGTTTGTTCCTTAAACTGAGATGGTGCTCCCAAATTACCTCGGTTATCTGAATGGTGATGTGGTTGAGATTTAGCATGGCTTACATGTTTACCCGCATTTACAACCTCGGTCTTCCTCTTATGCTCCCCAATATCTTGCTCGATCAAGTATGCCCGGTCTACCGCATCCTGAAATGTCACAATCCTTTGGGCTATAAGCTGAGTCCGAATAGAAGTCTTCAAACCCCTGATGAATCTCGTAGCTTTCTGCTCCTCGGTCCGCACAAGATAGTCACAATACCGGGCTAATTCTGTGAACTTAGCCGAGTACTGAGCTATAGACAACAAACCTTGCTCCAGGTTGAGCAGCTCGATCTTCTTTCGGTTTTGATCCACTACCGGAATGAAATGCTCCTTGAACTTTCGCACAAACAATTCCCATGCATACACTGTGTGAGTATCATCCCAACTCGCTTTAACACCCTTCCACCAATGCTCGGCGGCACCCACAAGTTTATAAGCCGCAAACCGGACCTTGTCTTCATCGGTGCAACCAAAGACATCATAAATTTTCTCCATCGACTCAATCCATAGCTCGGCCTTCCTTACATCGGGTTCCCCATTGAACTCAACCGGTTTCAATTTCAGAAATTGTTCCAATCCGTAGCGGGGTGGTGGTGCTTGTCCTACCCTCGGACCTTGATCATGTATGGCCTTCATGGCCGCCTCAAACATGCCCTGAAACATTGCACGGGCTTCATCCCTTGTTTCATTCTGATTTGCATTACCGGTATTACTTTCACCACTTCTCCTTCGAGACATTTCAAACAAGTACCTGCATAAAACAACAATTGTTACTCACTCCGAACACACTACCCTCCTAGGTCATACTAATCCACCTATACTTATACTTAGAGCTAAACCATAGCTCTGATACCAACTGTCGCGACCCCGGACCCCGCGGGCCCGAGACCGCGAGCTGGACGTCGACTTAAAACCAAAACTCTAAAATATAGGAGTTAAAAATTCCATTTTGAACCAAAAGATGATACACCAGGTTTTACAAATCCAAGTTTAAATAAACAAAGTACATCTAACATAAGCTCCACGGCTTATACCCAAAAGAATAAAATATACAATTCTTAATGACGTCCATAATGGTAAAACTATCCCCAAAAGGTTATACATTTAGATAATGTAAACCGATCCAACAACCTGCCCCAAAATCTCAATCCTCTCGACGTCCTCCTCGATCCGCGAATCCTAATCCTTTTCCTCCTGGGGGGGGGTTAAGGAAAAACAAAGATGGAAATAAACGGGGTGAGATAAAATCTCAGTAAGCTACTAATGCAACTACATGACATGCTAATATGCAATAAGCAATAAACAATGATAAATATCACATAGCATGTAACAATTAACAGTCAACAGATAGCAGCGGAAAGTAAACACATAACAAAGGATATTAGCCAAGGTTTCCCAACTGAAAGAACCAAATAAAGGTCGCTGCGCAGCTTCAATAACCAACAATTCATCATCTTCATAATAGCATGAAAGCTGAAGAGGAATCCCCGGTCAGAAACGACCAATCAACCCATCAATCAACCAAACATCTTCATAGTAGCATAAAAGCTGAAGAGAAACCCGGTACCGGAACCAATAACAATGTAAAGTGCCACAAGGGGCGGGAGCCATGCCACAAAGTCATGCTCCAAAACGATTAGCTAGAATACCCACAACGGAGCTAGCTCATCCCAACCAAGGCCAATCTGGATTAGGACAGAAGGACCAATGGGCGATGCTATACTGGACTTGGCTCGTGCCATTATAGCATTATCCATTGCCTGACTCGATACACAATTTAACCAGCTGGACTTTCAATCATGCTAAGAAGTAAAATACTAGCACGGTAAACAACTAAGGATTCCAAAGTAGGGAACCATACCAAATAATCACCATAAAGATGCAACGGGCACTCATGAAGAGTTTAACAACAACGATAACAAGAGTTTCTCATGAAGAGCACAACAACATTGATCATTAACACAAGATGATCCCAAGACAAGGCACGTATCCAATACATCCTAAATATGATACCCACAAGTTACTCATAAAGAGCACAACCCAAACGGTCGCTCACAAACAGCATAATGACTATTACCAAAATGACCCTAAACATCTACTCATAAAGATATGCTAGGACCATGAACCCAACTCTCTCTTACACCTGGAATTCCAAAGGTAGGAAATCAGAATGAATACACCTTAAGGTTAATCAAACCGTAAGTAACCAATCGCCAATTCACGTTTTACCTCCGTCCATGACGAACCAACTCTAAACATCCCCAACGAATCCAAAAGGTTACCCTTATTAGTACATGATCACGACCGGACTAAACCCTACATTTTAGTGTTCAATAACAACCCTCTAGGTACTATAGGACATCGCCTAACACCTAGACCAAGACTCACTTGAAAATCAATTCGATTGGAACGATCACTAACACATCTTAAGATGCCCAACCATATACCAAATAATCATCACGAGGATAAGTCAAACCAACAATACCTCAATAAGGTGTCCCAAAATCCAAATTAATACTTAATTAGTTTCAAACACAAACTTGATCACAAGGGACCCAATTCTATCGCTAGAGTGTACTACAATGTTCACTAAGGTCAACTAGAAGGACACCCAAGATTTGGATCGAAACGCATTCTTCAATCACACAATAGTTAACAAATGTAAACTTTCAGGGGTTCTGTGCGGCCGCCCAAAAGGGACTGTGCGGTCGCCCAAAATCCTTCAAACCAAGAACAAAATCCTTCAGATAGATGTGCGGTCGCCCATACATTTTTGTGCGGCCGCCCAATCCTCTGAATTACTGGAAATCGGGAAGAACAACATGGGTTCTTCCATTTTTATACCCAAAACACATTTCCACCAAAATCCAACATTTCAACTAGTATACTAATGTGCCCAAACAACTTATAAGTCTAAAAAGACTCCTATAACAACATTTAATCAACCAAAATCAAGAATCAACCCAACATTCATAAATCACCATTTTTAACCCAAAATTCAAATAAATTCCAAATAAATTCTAAATTCATCCAAACTTCAAATATAACAACTCAAACATCATATAAACATGGTATGAACATTTTAACATCAAAATGGGGGAAAAGTAACTTACTTGAAAATATTGAAAGTTGACGGAATTCGGATATTCTTGATTCTACGCGATCCTCTCGACGATCTAAACACATTTCATGTTTTAAGAAATGAGAAATGACAAGAGGAAGAGGAAAGAAATGAAGAGAGAAGGGAGAGAGAACTTACCCAAACCAATGGAGAGAGAGAGAGAGAGATTTCTGGGAATGGGAATTGGGTGAGGGGAAAGTGAGGGGGAAGAGAGGGAGTAGGGGGAATTATTATGAAGAACTTACACTTAGGCCCCCTCCCCACTAACTACCCAACTCTAATACTTTCTACTAACAACTAAGACCAACTAATACTGCACTAGAACAAATGACCCAATAAAACGCTAAGCATAATTATGATGAAACATAAAATGCAGACATAAATATTTAAATAAATAATAATTTAAATAAATAAATAAACAAATAAATAAATAATAATTATTTAATACTAATAAAATAGAGCCTAGTTTTCGGGTCGTGACATACCATCAGTTGAAAATCCGTTCTGAAGACATTTCTAAAACTGCTTTTCGTAGTAGATATGGACATTATGAGTTTCTTGTTATGCCTTTCGGGTTGACTAATGCTCCGGCTGTTTTTATGGATATGATGAACAGAGTCTTTAAACCTTATCTTGATACCTTCGTGGTTGTATTTATTGATGATATTCTGGTTTATTCCAAGTCCCGGGAGGAGCATGAACAGCAATTGCGAATGGTTTTATCTATTCTTCGTGAGAAGCAGTTGTTTGCTAAATTCAGTAAGTGTGCTTTTTAGCTCAATGAAGTATCTTTTCTTGGGCATGTGATCTCCAATAAAGGTATATCACTTGATCCATCCAAAGTTGAGGCTATTGTGAATTGGAGGAGGCCAGAATCAGTTACAGAAATTCGAAGCTTCTTGGGGTTAGCTGGGTATTACAGAAGGTTCATTGAGGGGTTTTCTAAGATTGCAACTCCCTTGACTCAGTTGACTCGAAAGAATATTCCTTATGTATGGGATGAAAAATGTCAAGCTAGTTTTGAAGAGTTGAAGAAGAGATTGACTACAGCTCCTATTCTCGCCCTACCTAATGGTAATGATGATTTGGTAATCTATAGTGATGCTTCTAAAGAAGGCCTTGGGTGTGTATTAATGCAGAATGGAAGGGTGATTGCGTATGCTTCGAGGAAGTTGACTCCGAGTGAGCAGAATTATCCTACCCATGACATGGAGCTTGCAGCTATTGTCTTTGCATTGCACAAGTGGAAACATTATCTCTATGGAGCAAAGTTTGAGATTTTCACAGATCATCAGAGTTTGAAGTATCTTTTCTCCCAGAAAGAGTTGAATAATAGACAACGAAGATGGATGGAGCTATTGAAGGATTACGATTGTACAATTTCCTATCATCCGGGCAAGGCAAATGTGGTAGCTGATGCGATTAGCCGGAAGTCTTATGTAGCTTCATTAATGGTGCGGGAATGGAAGATGTTGGAGGATGCTCGAGATTGGAGTCCTTATAAATCAAAGCATGGAGCTATTTTTGCGAACATTCGAGTATTTCCAACTTTAGTTCAACAAATAAAGGAAGCTCAGAAGGATGACCCGGAATTGGTAAATATTATGGATAAAATCAAAGATGGTAAATTTGAGGATTTCTCACTCAGTTCTGAAGAGGTATTAACTTTCAGGGGTCGGTTGTGTGTACCTAATGTTGATGGGATTAAACACCAAGTTCTTGATGAAGGCCATAAATCAAGGTATACTATTCATCCCGGGAGTACTAAAATGTATCAGAATTTGAAGCAACACTTTTGGTGGAATAATATGAAGAGAGAGATAGCGGATTATGTATCCAAGTGCTTAACATGTCAACAAGTTAAAGCTGAACATCAAAGGCCTGCAGGATTGCTTCAACCATTAGAGATTCCGGAATGGAAGTGGGAACATGTTACTATGGATTTTGTGACAGGGTTACCTCGTACTCGAAGAAGGTTTGATGCGGTTTGGGTGATTGTTGATAGATTGACAAAGTCTTCTCATTTTCTACCTATTCAGATCGGTTATTCTATGGAAAAGCTTGCAACTTTGTACATTAATGAGATCGTGAGGTTACATGGAGTTCCAGTGAGCATTGTATCTGATCGTGACCCTAGATTCACATCTCGGTTTTGGCAAGCGTTTCAGAAAGCTTTGGGTTCAGAGTTGAGATTTAGTACAGCTTTTCATCCTCAAACAGATGGCTAGTCCGAGAGAACTATCCAGATTCTTGAGGATATGTTGAGGGCTTGCTCAGTGGATTTTTCAGATTCGTGGGATATTCATTTGCCTCTCGTAGAGTTTGCTTATAATAACAGTTTTCAGTCTAGTATTGGGATGGCTCCTTATGAAGCCTTGTATGGGAGGAAATGTCGATCTCCTATCTGTTGGGATGAAGTGGGAGAAGCCAAGATTTGGGGTGTTCAGATGGTTAATGATTCAGTTGAGCAGGTTAAACTTATTCGAGATCGTTTGAGTACTGCCCAAAGTAGACAGAAAAGCTACGCTGATCATCGGAGGCGAGATCTTGAGTTCGAAAAAGGTGACTTTGTGTTTTTGAAGGTTTCCCCTAAGGTTGGTATTCGAAGATATGGGAAGAAAGGCAAGCTTGCTCCGAGGTATATTGGTCCATTTGAGATTCTTGGAAGAGTGGGGGATCGGGCTTATCGTCTTGCATTACCTCCTTCTCTTGATAAGATCCATAATGTGTTTCATGTTTCTATGCTTCGGAAGTATGTGTATGATTCTTCTCATGTTCTATCTGAGGTTCCCGAGGATATTGAGCCGAGTATGTCTTATGAGGAACATCCGGTCCAAGTCATTGATTCGAAGGTGCAAGAATTAAGAAACAAAAGTATCCCTCTTGTTCGAGTTGTGTGGAGGAATCACAATGTGGAGGAATCGACTTGGGAACTTCGGGAAGAGATTGAGAGGAAGTACCCTTGGTTGTTTGAGGGCCTCGGTAAGTAACCCTAAAATTCGGGACGAAATTTCTTTAAGGGGGAGTGATTGTAGCGACCCCAAAACCCGTTTATATTTATTTTATAATTTTGGGGAATTTTATTTGACTTATATGTGCATTTTATGTGTTGCATCATATTTTATGATTTGCATATCATACTTGATTATCTGTGTTATTTACTTAGTTAGTAATAATAATGATTAAATGAGTTAAATGATTAAGTTGAAACTTTAGGGTCCTAGTTGAAAATGTAAGTTTAAGGGCTAAAGTGTTAAAAATAAACTTTGGGTGACCAAAATGTAAAATGGGTAAAAATATCTTTATAAACAAGTTGCTTTCTCCTTCTTTCACTGTGTGAGATTCTTCTGCAACTTTCTCTCATTCTGTTCCTAGGGTTAAAGAAAAAAAAAGGTAAGTTCGACCCATTTCGATTTAATTCTTTTTATTTACTTACCCGTTTTAAAAACTAATTATATAAAAATGATCAGGGCGTCGAGTAGGTTATTCCTAGCCGAACAAAACTTATTTCAGCGATACTTTTTCCGGAACTAGGTAAGTTACTAATTCCCCTTTAAATGTTAAAATAGTCATATATGCTATATGTGATACTTCTACTTGTTAATTTTGTGATTTGGGTAATATTTGCTATACTTGAAATTTTGGGACAAAGGGAGTATATGGAATTGGGTTTTGCTGAGTATGGGATTGGGTTAGCAACCAAGTTGTAATCCTATGAAAGTTGTTAATGAAAGTGTCTAAGTTGTGTAGTATATATGTTATGCTTGTGAAACAAAAGGAGTAAACTTTGGTTAAGTTTTTAGGCCTGCCGGGTGATGTGGGCGGCAGCCCAAAAATGGGTGTGCGGCCGCACATCTATCTGAAGGGTTTTCTTCTTGGGACAGAGCATTTTGGGCGGCCGCACAGCCCTGTTTGGGCGACCGCCCAGTTGTCTGAAAAAGTTTAGAGTTTTCAACTAAGGGGTTTAGAGATCAACCTTGGTCTAGTTTTTGGGTAGTGTCCTAAAGTGCTTAGATGATTGTTGTGGAATGTTAGTAATGGATTAAATGTCCTTTTTATGGACTCTTTATAAGGATTCTTTGTGTGCATCTTGTGATGTATTTGGCTTAGTTCCTTCTTGGATTAAATGCCCCGGGTTTTGTTTAGCAAGTATTCATTACTGTGCTTTTGTAAAGGTCCAGCTGGTCTTGTTGTGGAGTCAGCCAATGGAAGAATTATAGTGGTACAGGTAAGTCCACTATAAGGTTTTCCATTGGAGCTTGTGAGTCAGGCGGTGGAAGAATTATAGTGGCACACAAGCCAAGTTCACTATAAGGTGTCCACTGTGCCTTCTAGTTTCCCCAGTCCAGATTGGCCTTGGATGGGATGAATTGCTCCCTTTGGTGAGTATTTGGGTTATGACTTTGTGTCATATTTCCCTCTCGGGTTACTTGGTTCTATTGGTTATGATTTGGTTTTCGGGATCCCGACGGCTTCAGCTATTTATGCTGCTCAGATGGTTTTCTCTGATGGGTTTCTCAGTTGGTATTCTCATCAGTTATGGTTATTGGTTAAACCTTGGCTTTGGTATCCACCGGAGTGTGGGCAATGTGATATAAGTGATATATGAGTTGATGTTATATGCTATATGCTTACTTGTTGATATTGTTTCTTTATGATCATCATATCAGCATGTAACGTAGTTGCATTTTAGTAGCTTACTGAGATTTATTCTCACCCTTATTTGTTTACTGTTTTAGATAAAGGCGGGTCCAGGGGATAGGACACTCGGCACGGGAGGACGTTGGTTTGGTAAGAGTTGGGACTTGTTTTATTGAAGGTTACATTATGTAAATGTAAACCCTTTGGGGTAGAGTAACCGTACCTTCTTATGGTTCCATCTATTTTGGGTAAAGGTTGATGTATGTACATTTGTTTAAAAGTTTATAAGCCTTCGGGCTAAATACTTTCGCTGTGAAAGTGTTTGTAAAAGTTTGTTTCAAGTTAAGTGAAGTCTTTGAACTTCAAGAGTGTTTTTGTGCCACTTTCTAAAAGGACATTTCGAAAAAATTTCTAAAAGGTTTCATAACGTCTTCCGTTCGTGTCCCGAGCGTGGGGCCAAGTAGGACCACGGGTACGGGGCGCGACAATAAAAACCCCTCTTACTCTTCTCTCTTCTCTCCATCTCATCTCTATTTCTCTTCTTTTATTTCATCAAAGTGTGCAATCGACCCAAACCATTTTGGGACATAACACCAAAGGCCACTTCACTACATTGATGTTCGCGAAGCAGTTATCTCCCCATATTCAACCCCTTTTTAACCCCTTAAATCTCATTTTCAAAGTATAGGAAGAACACATTTATTTTATCATGTAGATTATGAACAAGCAAGACCAACGTTAGTTGGGGGAAATGGGTGTTTAAGTACTTCCCATTTTGTAACCTAACCCCCGAACCTCAATACACGAATCTCTGGTTTTCGTAACAAAACTTAGGCTAATTATTTGTTTTTTCTTATGTTCCTCTAAAACATAGGTGGCGACTCTAAAATCTAAAACCAAATAGACATCCTAGGATAATCTACCCACTCTAGCCTAAAGCGCGTGGGTTGCCCGCCCCGGGGTATCTACAGACAGACACTACAAGAAAAATACTTTTCGTGATTGCCAAAAGTCATTGCCCATTTATGAATAGAGAGATTGGGAAATCAGTTGCCAAGGCCATCGTGTAAAGCCTTGTCGCAAAAGGGTAAGGTGATGGCTTAAGCAGTCAGCTCATGGCGCAATTGCTTTTTCCATCGCGCAAAGGATTTTATTAATTTTATTATTTTATTATTTAAATCATATAAGAAATCGCGTTAGCATGTATAAGGCGATTGGAAGGACAGTCGCGTAAGCTTTTGTAAGGTGACTAGAAAAGCAATCGCGATAGTTTATATCAGGCGACTGCTTTAGCAATCGTGTTGGTCCCAAAGGGGAAACAAGGGTGAGAAAATCGCTAGAGGGGGGGTGAATAGCGTTTTAAAATTCTTTTCAAACCCTTTTGCAATTCAATGGCAAATGCGCACAACTCTTATTTTGGCTAAGTATAGCGCGCAGCAAGAGTGTGAAATGCACAGCGGAAATTTAAAGCAGCTTTGCGCAGGATATACTGCGCAGAGATAAAAACGCACGCGCGCGCAAAAATGGTTCTAAGGCAAATGAGCAATAATAATTATAATAGCAAAGTGTAGCAATCTGAAAGATCAAACAAAGCAGTTCATAAATAGTTAAGCAGGAAATAAGCAGTAAAGATAATGAACACGCTATTTGGAGAGGTTCGATCGATGAAAGATCTACATCCTCTACCAAGATGGTTAGTCTTGAATTTCTAATGGAGATCTTATAATATGAGTGAGTATTACAAATTACAACATTTGAGCTCAATACTAACTCAAGATCTATTATCTATGAAGAACAAATCCTAGACTAAACCGGTGTATCTCAAGAAGTAAGATCAAAATGATCAAAGCTTCAAGAGGTGTGTGTGTGACAGAAATTCTGGGCTCTAAGAATATGAAAGATGAAGAGCACCAAGAATTCTAGTGATATAGGGCTTTATGATTTGAGCAGGAGTTTGAAGGTTTGAAGATCTTGAAGGCTGTTCTAAGGAATCTGGAAATATTGAGCAGCAGTCTTCAGATCTTCAAGGTTTCTCAATGAAGCATGAAACTCGAGCTCTTGAAGCATGCAAGCTTAAGAAACTTGGAAATGGGAATGAGTAGGCTATTTATAGCTAAGCTTCAAAAACTAGCCGTTGGAGCTCTGAGCAAGGACGATGTGCTGGCACAATATGATTGGCGCGCAGGTGTCCTTTATAGCCGTTTGGAGACAGAGCAAGGACAATGAGCTGGTACAATGTGATTGGTGCACAGGTGTCCTTTGTAACTGTTGATGACTGAGCATGAAGACCAAATTCAAATCTTTTTCTAGAAGGTTGACAGCTGTCTTTACTTGAAATATTTCTTTGAAGCGTGTCTCCACCAATGGTTTTGCTGAGCGTGCTTATTTTGTCGATTGTACACACCTCAGCACTCTGACTTAATTCAAAAAAGCGTAGCTTGTCTTGTCGCTTTCCAAGCTTCTAGAATATGAGATCAGGAGATGAGGAATTTAACCAAGGTTGAGTGTCCGCGCACGAAGGCATGCGCATTGCCGGCGCGCATGGATGCTGCGCAAGGGCAGCATGCGCACCATGCTTGTTAACTAAAAGATCTCTTCAGAGTTTAGGGAATAAGACCTTGAAAACTAAGCAGGGTCAAAAGCTGCGCAAGATATCTATGCGCAGTGGCGACCTGCGCAGAGAACATCCTGCGCAGTGAAATGAATCCTGCTTAGGAATTCTTCGATCATAGCTTCAAATCCTATAATCTAAGCCTATACTATAAAAAGGACTTGGCTAAAAATTGAAGTTATAAACTTCTTTACATGAGGTTCTAAAGTCCATAAAAATACTCATAGGTGATGGTATCAATCAATTCTAACAAATGTAGGAGGGTTAAGTGATAAGCATACCCAACAATCTCCCCCTAAATGATTGATGCCATTACCTACTATAGCAAAGGCAATCCATTGTACTTGATAATAACATGTCCATAAAAATGAAAATGGTAAATCATGCCTCAAGTCAATGCACACACTAGCCTATCCTGAGTCAGTGAAAGGACGATCGCACGTTAGCATGGTGACGTGGCCGAATGGGGGACGCGCGTGCGCAGTCTTTGCGCGCGCGTGTCAGCGAAGAGAGGCTGACGGCTGTCGCATCACCTTCCTCATTAAATGGTGAGCAGACATTCGCAGGGTGCGCTGTCATTAATTGCAGTTTGCATTAAATGACAATGGGACATGCGCAGGGGTAAAAAGGTAATTTCCCAAGAAAATTCAAAAAATAAAGGTGCGGGAAAATTTAAATTACACAAGTTCCCTTATGACTAAGCGTTGACTTTTCAGTCAAGGACTTATGTGCAAAATCTAATGAATAGAACACTTACCTACGATCCACGATGATTTGCGCATGGATAGTCATGCGCAGCGCATTGATAACGCAGAGATTCTATAAATCTCAGAACTGTTGTTTCATGCGCAGACATTTGTTGCGCAAGTGTTGCGCAGGGCGCATGAAACTTAACCTATTTTGCACACTTATCAAGCAAATACATTAGTATCAATAAATTATATGGACAAGTTAGCTATGATTAAGCATACCCATTTCTCCTTTCAAGAGACCACTTGTTAATTCTTAAGGAGGTGATATTAGATGTTGATGACTTTGGTATTAGTGCTTGGCAGGATTGGAAACTGCTATGGTGGACATATTATTGCAAAGAAATAGACAATTCTCTTCATGAATCCCATAGTCCACAGGTTGTTGCTTCATCCATAAGATTTGGCAGCAGCAGCTTCCAGGAGCAATATATTCTGCTTCAGTGGTGGAGATGGACACAGCAGCTTGTTTCTTGCTCGCCCATGCTACAAGTCGATTTCCAAGGAAATGACATGTTCCACTTGAGCTCTTCCTGTCAATGGTGCATGCTGCGTAGTCCGCATCTGAAAACCTAGAAAATCGAAATTCGAATCTTTGGTGTACCAAAGTTTAAGGTTAACAGAGCCAAAAATATATCTAATACATTTTATAGCAGTTATGTGCGCTTCTGAAGAATTAGCAAGATAGTGCGCACAGATCCAAACAACATAATATCTTGGCCAACTAGCAGAAGATAAAGGAGAGTCAATCATACCTCGATATAGTCTGATCAACTTACCTTTTAAGTCTGTTAAAGTTTGTTGCTGGTGGCCATTGGGGTGTCGTATGCTTTAGCATTTTCATGCCCAGGCATCTTGATCAAGTCCCTTGTGTACTTTGCTTGATGTGATGAAGATGCTATCATTCAATTGCTTGATTTGAAGCCCGAGGAAGAAGGTGATTTCTCCCATCATGCTCATCTCAAGTTTGCTTTTCATTTGCTTTTCAAAGCGCTTACAAAGTAACTCATTAGTAGAACCAAATGTAATATCATCAACATAGATTTGAACGGGTAAAGAAAGATCATTATACTTAGCAATAAAAAGAGTTGTATCGATTTTACCGCGCTTGAAGCTTTTCCCTAGTAGGAGTTTTGAAAGAGTATCGTACCATGCTCTTGGAGCTTGATGAAGTCCATACAAAGCTTTCTGGAGTTTGAACACGATTTGGAAATCTGCTAACTTCAAATCCAAGAGTTTGAGCTACGTAGACCGTCTCTTGGAGTTCACCATAGAGAAATGCGCTCTTCACATCCATTTGATAAAGCTTGAATTTCTTGTGAGAGGCATAAGCTAATAAAATTCTGATAGCTTCAAGTCTTGCTATAGGCACAAATGTTTCATCGTAGAGGATTCCTTCCTCTTGCATATAGATTTGAGCAACCAACCATGCTTTGATTCAGTGATGCTTCCATTCTCATCCATCTTGTTTCCGAACACCCATTGAAGCGCTTAATATTGGATGAGCTTTTCTTGCACTTCTTGCATAGCATCGATCCAGCTTAAGACATGGAGCACTCTATCAATCTTCTTTGATCCGACATGAGAGATAAATGAATGCTACACCACAAAGTTTGATGCTCTCGATGTGCGAACCCCTATATTTAGATGATAGGAATACGAAGATCAATGGGTATTTCATTTGCTTCAGTATCAGAATCTTCAAGTGTGATTGGCTGAAGCGGTAAAACATCATGCGCGGAATAAGGCATATGCGCATCAGTAGTAATTACTTTCTTATGCAGCATCTGAAGTATGCACATGAGATGGACTGATTCTGAATCTGCTTGATCTACATTCTGCGTAGGAATAGTGTTACTGCGCACCTGTCTAAAAAACCCAGCAGAAGCATCAGAATCATTTGGAGCCAAATATGGCTCAAGGAGAGAATGTACGTCAAGTGTAACATGTACAGATACTATAATAACTAGAGATTTATTCTATTATGATCACGAAAAGCTTATAGAATTATTGGCATACCTAACGAGAATACCTTCATCTGCTTTGGCGTCGAATTTACCTCTATGCTCTACCGTTGTAGAGGATATAGCGTTTGCAGCCAAAGATCTTGAAGAAAGCAATGTTGGGCGCTCTTTCTCTTCATAGATCGTATGGAGTATTGATGTAGGCTTTGTTGATGAGGGATCTTATGCTGAGTAAAGCATGCACCGTTAACAGCTTATTCCCAGAAATACATTAGAAGTTCTGCTTCTACTATGATTGTCTATCCATCCTCAATCAACGAGCGATTCTTTCCACAACGCCATTTTGTTGGGAAACTCCAGCAGCAGAGAAATTGTGAAGAATACCATTTGTTGGTTCTTGTTGGTTTTCACAATATTGAGCGACATCGTTGTTCATAAATTCTATTCCGTTGAAGTATCGAACTCTAACTATGTCTTCTGTGTTTGGAGATTTCTAAGGAGAGCAGCCAGGATATCATTGAGATACCACAAGTTGGTCCAATGCTCGCGGTAGTGAGCGGTCCAAACATATGAGGTGAAGCGGTTGTAAGCGTTTTGACATTGGAGCAATCTTGCTGGAGGAAGACTGCTCAGGCTGCTTACTAAGCTGGCATGGTGCTTATACCATTGCTAGCTGCATTCACTAATGTTCTTTGCTACAAAACATGGATTAGTAATAGAAATTATAGCGGTAAGATCAATAATATAAAAATTGCTCTTACGAGTCCTTGTGAGCAAAGTTAGTCCAGAAACGCCATTCTTGATATAGCAGTGCGTTGAAGTGAAATGGAATTCCAGACCTTTATCGCATAATTGTGATATGGAGAGCAGGTTGTGCTTGAGACTATCTTTTATGATTAGTCCAGATCCAATTATGTGCCCTTTGTTGTTGTCACCATATGTTACTGAGTGATCTTTTCCTTCATTCACATCTTTAAGAGTGTTGAAATCTCCAGTCGTGTCTAGAATCCACTGTCGATACCTACTGAGCTTGAAAGTGCACAGTGAAGTAGATCTTTTCTGCTTGTTGAAACATTGACTTGCGCTCTACAGCAGAGTTATCATTTAAGATCAGCATGCACTTTAAGAGACTCTTTGCGTGGCTGCGGAGTTGGTAATGACGCAGCTTTGTCAGGTTAGCTCTTGGCAAATAGGTACTTGTCATTCTGTATGCTTGGAGAAGGTGTCCCATTTCCACTAGAGTGAAGGGACCTTTCTTTGATTGTCCTTGGCGCATGCTCAGGTTTCATTTCAGAAACAGCTTCTGAATCGTTGTCAGCATTTGCCACTAAGCAGAGCAGTCCATCCTCAGAGTCAGCATCGTTGTCTTCAGTGTCAGTCTCCAAGTCCTTAGCTCCTTTTCTGCGCAGTTTTCTTCAGCAGCCATTCCGCATTGCTTGGATGTTTTGTGCGCAGGGTTGCTTTTCCTCGTACTCCAATTTTTGGAGTAGGCATTTTGAAGCGAAATATCCTGGCTTTCTGCAGTTGTAGCAGACCAAGTCATCTTTCTTTGAGTCTCAATGAGAGAGAATAGGAGGTTTGCTTGAGGATCCACCAAGTTTGAAGAACTGTCTGAATTTGATCTGAGGTTTGAGCCGGCGCAGGAACATGTGAAAAGTTAGCCATTGCCCAAGATTTTGAAGCCATATTGAATCGGCACCCAAGCTGTTAAGCTTGAAAAACAGAAAAGTGTTTTATGAAGGTGTTCGCTCTGATACCACTTATTGGTCCCAAAGGGGCAACAAGGGTGAGAAAATTGGGGGGGGGGGTGAATAGCGTTTTAAAATTCTTTTCAAACCCTTTTGCAATTCAATGGCAAATGCGCACAACTCTTATTTTGGCTAAGTATAGCGCGCAGCAAGAGTGTGAAATGCACAGCGGAAATTTAAAGCAGCTCTGCGCAGGGTATTCTGCGCAGAGATAAAAACGCACGCGCTAAGTTTGAGGCTAAAGAGTGGCGCAAAAATGGTTCTAAGGCAAATGAGCAATAACAATTACAATAGCAAAGTGTAGCAATCTGAAAGATCAAACAAAGCAGTTCATAAATAGTTAAGCAGGAAATAAGCAGTAAATATAATGAACACGCTATTTGGAGAGGTTCGATCGATGAAAGATCTACATCCTCTACCAAGATGGTTAGTCTTGGATTTCTAATGGAGATCTTATAATATGAGTGAGTATTACAAATTACAACATTTGAGCTCAATACTAACTCAAGATCTATTATCTATGAAGAACAAATCCTAGACTAAACTGGTGTATCTCAAGAAGTAAGATCAAAATGATCAAAGCTTCAAGAGGTGTGTGTGTGACAGAAATTCTGGGCTCTAAGAATATGAAAGATGAAGAGCACCAAGAATTCTGGTGATATAGGGCTTTACGATTTGAGCAGGAGTTTGAAGGTTTGAAGATCTTGAAGGCTGTTCTAAGGAATCTGGAAATATTGAGTAGCAGTCTTCAGATCTTCAAGGTTTCTCAATGAAGCATGAAACTCGAGCTCTTGAAGCATGCAGGCTTAAGAAACTTGGAAATGGGAATGAGCAGGCTATTTATAGCTGAGCTTCAAAAACTAGCCGTTGGAGCTCTGAGCAAGGACGATGTGCTGGCACAATATGATTGTCGCGTAGGTGTCCTTTATAGCCGTTTGGAGACAGAGCAAGGACAATGAGCTGGCATAATGTGATTGGTGCGCAGGTGTCCTTTGTACCTATTGAAGACTGAGCATGAAGACCAAATTCAAATCTTCTTCTAGAAGGTTAACAGCTGTCTTCACTTGAAATATTTCTTTGAAGCGTGTCTCCACAAATGGTTTTGCTGAGCGTGCTTATTTTGTCGTTTGTGCACATCTCAGCACTCTGACTTAATTCAAAAAATCGTAGCTTGTCTTGTCGCTTTCCAAGCTTCTAGAATATGAGATTAGGAGATGAGGAATTTGACCAAGGTTGAGTGTCCGCGCACGAAGGCATGCGCATTGCCAACGCGCATGGATGCTGCGCAAGGGCAGCATGCGCACCATGCTTGGTCACTAAAAGATCTCTTCAGAGTTTAGGGAATAAGACCTTGAAAACTGAGCAGGGTCAAAAGCTGCGCAAGATATCTATGCGCAGTGGCGACCTGCGCAGTGAAATGAATCCTGCTTAGGAAATCTTCGATCATAGCTTCAAGTCCTATAATCTAAGCCTATACTATAAAAAGGACTTGGCTAAAAATTGAAGTTATAAACTTCTTTACATGAGGTCCTAATGTCCATAAAAATACTCATAGGTGATGGTATCAATCAATTCTAACAAATGTAGGAGGTTTAAGTAATAAGCATACCCAACAATCTCCCCCTAAATGATTGATGCCATTACCTACTATAGCAAAGGCAATCCATTGTACTTGATAATAACATGTCCATAAAAATGAAAATGGTAAATCATGCCTCAAGTCAATGCACACACTAGCCTATTCTATAGTTTTCTAATCTATCCAAAAGATTAAAACTTACAAGATAGGAAAGATAGAAATGTCATCCAGCGCATACAAATAATATGAGATGTAGTTTTAAGTATGCGTTTAAACTGAATGTTTAAACATCATGCGTATAAAACATGAGCAGTAAAGATTATGCGCATGAGTTTAAGTAATAATGCATTCAATGTTCCACAAACGAATGGTTTGAATTGAACAAGGTTTTGTGAAAGCATAATGATGCATTCTTCTCATTAAAACTTTGAAGGATTGTCAGTTACAGAGTACAAGCTTTAAAGAGGAAAAAAAACAAGAGTGCGCACAAAAACAAACGCGCACAAAACAAAAAGTATGCTCAACGAGAATAAAAGCTCAAAAAAATAGAGCAAAATACTTACAATGGAAGCCTAGTCTATTCTGATGCGGCAAAGGGCTTCACGCAGCTCGTTCTGGAGGCTGTTGAACTTGTTCATGAGTTCCACCTTTAAATCTTGAAACTTGTCCTGGAACTCAACAGCTTTGCCAACGTAAGTGTTCATGCCTCTGCGCATATCGGCATTGTCATCAACCAGCTCTCTGAACTTTGCTCTGTAGTCCGTCTGGATGGAAGTCTGCGTAGTTTCCAGTCTTGTGTCGGTATGAAGGCGCTGAGTGTTAACGCTGGCTTGAATATCTAGCATTGCGTAGTCCATCTTGGCGTTGAACGCAGAAGAAAAATCTGTCATGGACTTAGTAATGCATTTACGCACTTCCTTAATATTAATCTTACTTCCATGCGCAGAGCTTCCTTGTCCAATCCTCTCCATCTGAGCTTGAAGATCATCAAATCCTTTAAGTAACCCATTTGCGAGGGTTTTCTTTAGCTTTTTCAGTATATCCTTGAATCCACCATCAATCGCTCCAAAGGTGGACACATTATCGAGTAGTGCGCTGACATTTTCGAGCTGGGCGCTGATGGTTCTCAGGGAGTCCAAGATAAGTTGATCCAAAGTTATAGGAACTTGTTCTTGTGCCTTTTCTTGCGCAGGCTCAGAGAGATGATCAGATGAACTTGCCTTTGCACTCTTAGCACTCTCCGTGCTCTCCTTTGCACTTGCCTTTGCCTTTGCTTCCTCCTTCGCTTTCTCCCCCTTAATGGTATCAATCTCCAAACGCTGCATATCTAGACGGTACAATAAAGCAGTTTGAGCAGTAAGGAGTTGATTCAGCTGCAACTGCGTAGCGACTTGATTCGCTTGAACAGAATACAAGGCTTGCACGATCTGGCGCAGTTCATCCGAAGAGGAAGAAGGAATCTCAGGAGCTGTAGATGAAGGTTTAACTGGAGAAAGATCACTGCTGTCAGAGGCTTCGGAACGAGTGCGGCGCTTCTTCAATCCTTTTGCGCTGCGGCGCACCTTCTGCTTTAGACGAGAAGAAATATGTGCGATATCTGAGCTCAGGACAGCTTCTTGAGTAGCTTCGTGCCTTTGCTTCCCCTGAACTGCAGCATCATCTGAATCACCACAAAAATCAGCCTTGCGCTTCATTGTGGTTGGTTTTGAGGGAGCAGGAGCTGGTTTGCTGGTAGGATCTGCCTCTTTGAATGAAATCCCTTTGGTGGATTGAACCAACGGAATGTCCTTGATCTTTTTGCCACTGGGCGTAGTAATGCCCTTCCCCTTGCATTTATACGCATCTTCTGAGGTTTCTTGCGCAGCATCAGGTAGAGATCTACCTGCACTCTTTTTGGACTTGGCCACAGGGATTGGGCCTATCCAAGGTTCCTTGTTGGGAGCATCATCAGACAGCCAGATTTCATAGTATTCAGTGTTACCGATCTCACTGCGCAAATTCTGGAGATGCACTCTGGAGTAGTACTTTGCGTCACAAGACTGCTTCTTGATTGACTGTTCTTCAACATAGGTGGCCAGTTCGCCATAAGTCAATAAGAGTTTAGTTAGCACTCTGCAGTGAGTTCAGTATTTAGTCTTCCCTGCATTCAGCTTCTTGTCATAGCTGGTCATTCCCTTCACAATCTCATTGTAGATAATCTACGGCCAGTCGAGTTGAACTTCGTTGAAGATGGCTGCGCAGTATTCCCACTGCTTTGAGATGAAATGCCCATTATTCCCATTCTTGCAGTTGAGAGAATCTCCAATGATGGTGCCCAGGTGATACATCACCTCACCAAATTCCTTTCTGTTATGCATTGGCCACTTCTTGTTTAGAGAAGGAATGCCAATAAGTTTCTGTGCAAGTGCATTTTGATGAACCTCATCATAGTTGACTGAAGTATTATCAACTTTTAAGTTTAGGAGACTGCGAATGTGGTTAGGATGAACCATTACATCACTGTGCTGTATAGTGGCCATGATCATTTCCGTTGGCTTTCCTTCAAGTTGTGCCGGGACAACTTTTGTTGTCTTGAAGAATTCATCTACTAGCGCAGGCACTATGAAGGATTGATTAAAAGTGAATAACGGAAGAATGCCAGAGGAACTGAGATGGTGCAGCAGACGACGTCCAACTGCGTCTAGAGATAGATCTGCCTGAATTAGTTCCCAACCAGGTATGAAGTAAATGTGTCCCTGCGTAAAACAATGGATAGAATTAGACAACTTATTGCACATGGAGCTGTGCGCATTTGCAAATAATGCAGATATACCTTGGCACACAAGTTCCATGAAAAGCAAATTATTTATGCGCAGAGAATATGAAATGGACGCGCATAAAATAAGAATGCATACGCAGAAAGGGATCATGCGCAGAGAGAATAAATACTTGTAAAGAAGTGTGCGCAGAAAATTAGATAAAACTATATGCGCAGAAAACTATGCGCAGAACACAAATACTTAGGGATCTATCAATTGTTCAAATAAAATATTAAAAAAAAAGAATGTGAAAAACAAGAAAGAATATTCAAGAACATGAAGAACACCTAAGGACACCGAAAAACAAAAGTTGACAAAATTCAACAAAATGCATATCAAAATGACCGTGTTGACCAGTCGATTTCAACTATATAAAGCATAAAGTCAACAGTTGAAAAATAAACCCAGAAATCAAGAAAAAACAGTTCGTCTGCCATGGAAGTTACGGAGCTCAGAAATTGACGAAAAACACATGTAACGACCATTGATCATGAAATAAACTACATGAAAGAGTAGATCAGGTTAATACGAACACATAACAACCAACGATTTCACAAAAGATTAACAATTAAGGGAGAAATTGAAAAAGGGAGTATTGAGACCTCCAAGAGCAACAATGGCAAAAAGTGAGGAGTTATAGTGAAACATACCATGTCATTGACGGTGGGATGGCCTGATTGTTGTTCTAGTTCTTATTCTTTGTTCTGAGAGTTCCCAGGATTGGAGTGAGAAGAAGAGTCGGAGATGATGATTTTGGGTTGATGAGTTTTGGTTTTCTTAGGCGCCATTGAAATGGTTTGAGGAAGAAAAAAAAATTGAGGTTGAAGATAAGGAACAGGAGATGAAAAATGAAGGTTTAGAGCAGAAGTTAGAGAGAGAGAGAGAGAATAAGAGTAGAGAGAAGTAGAGAGAGAAACGGTTTAAGTAGGGAAGGAGGATAGAGAGGTTAGGCGCACGATAGCGGGGAAATATTTGAGAAAAAGTGCAGTGGCGCAGGATAGCAATACCACGTGTCACCATAGGGAACGCGCGTGTGCAGGCCTATGCGCGCGTGTGCGTGTGAAGTCCTAAGCCGGTCACTGTCGAGTCAACTTCCTCATAAATGCTGAGTCAGTGAAAGGACGAGCGCACGTTAGCAGGGTGACGTGGCCGAATGGGGGACGCGCGTGCGCAGTCTTGCACGCGCGTGTCAGCGAAGAGAGGCTGACGGCTGTCGCATCACCTTCCTCATTAAATGGTGAGCAGACATTTGCAGGGTGCGCTGTCATTAATCGCAGTTTGCATTAAATGACAATGGGACATGCGCAGGGGTAAAAAGGTAATTTCCCAAGAAAATTCAAAAAGTAAAGGCGCGGGAAAATTTAAATTACACAAGTACCCTTGTGACTAAACGTTGACTTTTCAGTCAAGGACTTATGTGCAAAATCTAATGAATAGAACACTTACCTGCGATCCACGATAATTTGCGCATGGATAGTCATGCGCAGCGCATTGATAGCGCAGAGATTCTATAAATCTCAGAACTGTTGTTTCATGCGCAGACATTTGTTGCGCAGGTGTTGCGCAGGGGGCATGAAACTTAACCTATTTTGCACACTTATCAAGCAAATACATTAGTATCAATAAATTATATGGACAAGTTAGATATGATTAAGCATACCCATTTCTCCTTTCAAGAGACCACTTGTTAATTCTTAAGGAGATGATATTAGATGTTGATGACTTTGGTATTAGTGCTTGGCAGGATTGGAAACTGCTATGGTGGACATATTATCGCAGAGAATTGGACAATTCTCTTCATGAATCCCATAGTCCACAGGTTGTTGCTTCATCCATAAGATTTGGCAGCAGCAGCTTCCAGCAGCAATATATTCTGCTTCAGTGGTAGAGATGGACACAGCAGCTTGTTTCTTGCTCGCCCATGCTACAAGTCGATTTCCAAGGAAATGACATGCTCCACTTGAGCTCTTCCTGTCAATGTTGCATGCTGCGTAGTCCGCATCTGAAAAACCTAGCAAATCGAAATTCGAATCTTTGGTGTACCAAAGTTCAAGGTTAACAGAGCCAAAAATATATCTAATACATTTTATAGCAGTTATGTACGGTTCTGAAGAATTAGCAAGATAGTGCGCACAGATCCAGACAACATAATATCTTGGCCAACTAGCAGAAGATAAAGGAGAGTCAATCATATCTCGATATAGTCTGATCAACTTACCTTTTAAGTTTGTTAAAGTTTGTTGCTGGTGGCCATTGGGGTGTCGTATGCTTTAGCATTTTCATGCCCAGACATCTTGATCAAGTCCCTTGTGTACTTGGCTTGATGTGATGAAGATGCTATCATTCAATTGCTTGATTTGAAGCCCGAGGAAGAAGGTGATTTCTCCCATCATGCTCATCTCAAGTTTGCTTTTCATTTGCTTTTCAAAGCGCTTACAAAGTAACTCATTAGTAGAACCAAATGTAATATCATCAACATAGATTTGAACGAGTAAAGAAAGATCATTATACTTAGCAATAAAAAGAGTTGTATCGATTTTACCGCGCTTGAAGCTTTTCCCTAGTAGGAGTTTTGAAAGAGTATCGTACCATGCTCTTGGAGCTTGATGAAGTCCATACAAAGCTTTCTGGAGTTTAAACACGATTTGGAAATCTGCTAACTTCAAATCCAGGAGGTTGAGCTACGTAGACCGTCTCTTGGAGTTCACCGTAGAGAAATGCGCTCTTCACATCCATTTGATAAAGCTTGAATTTCTTGTGAGAGGCATAAGCTAACAAAATTCTGATAGCTTCAAGTCTTGCTATAGGCACAAATGTTTCATCGTAGAGGATTCCTTCCTCTTGCCTATAGATTTAAGCAACCAACCTTGCTTTGATTCTGTGATGCTTCCATTCTCATCCATCTTGTTTCTGAACACCCATTGAAGCGCTTAATAATGGATGAGCTTTTCTTGCACTTCTTGCATAGCATCGATCCAGCTTAAGACATGGAGCACTCTATCAATCTTCTTTGATCCGACATGAGAGATAAACGAATGCTACACCACAAAGTTTGATGCTCTCGATGTGCGAACCCCTACATTTAGATGATAGGAATACGAAGATCAATGGGTATTTCATTTGCTTCAGTATCAGAATATTCAAGTGTGATTGGCTGAAGCGGTAAAACATCATGCGCGGAATAAGGCATATGCGCATCAGTAGTAATTACTTTCTTGCGCAGCATCTGAAGTATGCACATGAGATGGACTGATTCTGAATCTGCTTGATCTACATTCTGCGCAGGAATAGTGTTACTGCGCACCTGTCTAAAAAACTCAGCAGAAGCATCAAAATCATTTGGAGCCAAATATGGCTCAAGGAGAGAATGTACGTCAAGTGTAACATGTACAGATACTATAATAACTAGAGATTTATTCTATTATGATCATGAAAATCTTATAGAATGATTGGCATACCTAACGAGAATACCTTCATCTGCTTTGGCGTCGAATTTACCTCTATGCTCTGCCGTTGTAGAGGATATAGCGTTTGCAGCCAAAGAGCTTCAAGAAAGCAATGTTGGGCGCTCTTTCTCTCTATAGATCGTATGGAGTATTGATGTAGGCTTTGTTGATGAGGGATCTTATGCTGAGTAAAGCATGCATCGTTGACAGCTTCTTCCCAGAAATACATTAGAAGTTCTGCTTCTACTATGATTATCTATCCATCCTCAATCAACGATCGATTCTTTCCATAACGCCATTTTGTTGGGGAACTCCAGCAGCAGAGAAATTGTGAAGAATACCATTTGTTGGTTCTTGTTGGTTTTCACAATATTGAGCGACATCGTTGTTCATAAATTCTGTTCCGTTGAAGTATCGAACTCTAACTATGTCTTCTGTGTTTGGAGATTTCTAAGGAGAGCAGCCAGGATATCATTGAGATACTACAAGTTGGTCCAATGCTCGCGGTAGTGAGCGGTCCAAACACATGAGGTGAAGCGGTTGTAAGCGTTTTGACATTGGAGCAATCTTGCTGGAGGAAGACTGCTCAGGCTGCTTACTAAGCTGGCATGGTGCTTATACCATTGCTAGCTGCATTCACTTATGTTCTTTGCTACAAAACATGGATTAGTAATAGAAATTATAGCGGTAAGATCAATAATATAAAAATTGGTCTTACGAGTCCTTGTGAGCAAAGTTAGTCCAGAAACGCCATTCTTGATATAGCAGTGCGTTGAAGTGAAATGGCATTCCAGACCTTTATCGCATAATTGTGATATGGAGAGCAGGTTGTGCTTTAGACTATCTTTTATGATTAGTCCAGATCCAATTATGTGCCCTTTGTTGTTGTCACCATATGTTACTGAGTGATCTTTTCCTTCATGCACATCTTTAAGAGTGTTGACATCTCCGGTCGTGTCTAGAATCCACTGTCGATACCAACTGAGCTTGAGAGTGCACAGTGAAGTAGATCTTTTCTGCTTGTTGAAACATTGACTTGCGCTCTACAGCAGAGTTATCATTTAAGATCAGCATGCACTTTAAGAGATTCCTTGCGCGGCTGCGGAGTTGGTGATGACGCAGCTTTGTCAGGTTAGCTCTTGGCAAATAGGTACTTTCCATTCTGTCTGCTTGGAGAAGGTGTCCCATTGCCACTAGAGTGAAGGGACCTTTCTTTGATTGTCCTTGGCGCATGCTCAGGTTTCATTTCAGAAACAGCTTCTGAATCGTTGTCAGCATTTGCCACTAAGCAGAGCAGTCCATCCTCAGAGTCAGCATCGTTGTCTTCAGTGTCAGTCTCCAAGTCCTTAGCTCCTTTTCTGCGCAGTTTTCTTCAGCAGCCATTCCACACTGCTTGGATGCTTTGTGCGCAGGGTTGCTTTTCCTCGTACTCAAATTTTTGGAGTAGGCATTTTGAAGCGAAATTTCCTGGCTTTCTGCAGTTGTAGCAGACCAAGTCATCTTTCTTTGAGTCTCTATGAGAGAGAATAGGAGGTTTGCTTGAGGATCCACCAAGTTTGAAGAACTGTCTGAATTTGATCTGTAGTTTGAGCCGGCGCAGGAACATGTGAAAAGTTAGCCATTGCCCAAGATTTTGAAGCCATATTGAATCGGCACCCAAGCTGTTAAGCTTGAAAAACAGAAAAGTGTTTTATGAAGGTGTTCGCTCTGATACCACTTATTGGTCCCAAAGGGGCAACAAGGGTGAGAAAATTGGGGGGGGTGAATAGCGTTTTAAAATTCTTTTCAAACCCTTTTGCAATTCAATGGCAAATGCGCACAACTCTTATTTTGGCTAAGTATAGCGCGCAGCAAGAGTGTGAAATGCACAGCGGAAATTTAAAGCAGCTCTGCGCAGGGTATACTGCGCAGAGATAAAAACGCACGCGCTAAGTTTGAGGCTAAAGAGTGGTGCAAAAATGGTTCTAAGGCAAATGAGCAATAACAATTACAATAGCAAAGTGTAGCAATCTGAAAGATCAAATAAAGCAGTTCATAAATAGTTAAGCAGGAAATAAGCAGTAAATATAATGAACACGCTATTTGGAGAGGTTCGATCGATGAAATATCTACATCCTCTACCAAGAGGGTTAGTCTTGGATTTCTAATGGAGATCTTATAATATGAGTGAGTATTACAAATTACAACATTTGAGCTCAATACTAACTCAAGATCTATTATCTATGAAGAACAAATCCTAGACTAAACCGGTGTATCTCAAGAAGTAAGATCAAAATGATCAAAGCTTCAAGAGGTGTGTGTGTGACAGAAATTCTGGGCTCTAAGAATATGAAAGATGAAGAGCACCAAGAATTTTGGTGATATAGGGCTTTACGATTTGAGCAGGAGTTTGAAGGTTTGAAGATCTTGAAGGCTGTTCTAAGGAATCTGGAAATATTGAGCAGCAGTCTTCAGATCTTCAAGGTTTCTCAATGAAGCATGAAACTCGAGCTCTTGAAGCATGCAAGCTTAAGAAACTTGGAAATGGGAATGAGCAGGCTATTTATAACTGAGCTTCAAAAACTAGCCGTTGGAGCTCTGAGCAAGGACGATGTGCTGGCACAATATGATTGGCGCGCAGGTGTCCTTTATAGCCGTTTGGAGACAGAGCAAGGACAATGAGCTGGCACAATGTGATTGGTGCGCAGGTGTCCTTTGTACCTGTTGAAGACTGAGCATGAAGACCAAATTCAAATCTTCTTCTAGAAGGTTGACAGCTGTCTTCACTTGAAATATTTCTTTGAAGCGTGTCTCCACCAATGGTTTTGCTGAGCGTGCTTATTTTGTCGTTTGTGCACACCTCAGCACTCTGACTTAATTCAAAAAAGCGTAGCTTGTCTTGTCGCTTTCCAAGCTTCTAGAATATGAGATCAGGAGATGAGGAATTTGACCAAGGTTGAGTGTCTGCGCACGAAGGCATGCGCATTGCCGGCGCGCATGGATGCTGCCCAAGGGAAGCATCCGCACTATGCTTGGTCACTAAAAGATCTCTTCAGAGTTTAGGGAATAAGACCTTGAAAACTGAGCAGGGTCAAAAGCTGCGCAAGATATCTATGCGCAGTGGCGACCTGCGCAGAGAACATCCTGCGCAGTGAAATGAATCCTGCTTAGGAAATCTTCGATCGTAGCTTCAAGTCCTATAATCTAAGCCTATACTATAAAAAGGACTTGGCTAAAAATTAAAGTTATAAACTTCTTTACATGAGGTCCTAAAGTCCATAAAAATACTCATAGGTGATGGTATCAATCAATTCTAACAAATGTAGGAGGGTTAAGTGATAAGCATACCCAACAAATCGCATGATGGTTAAAAAGGTGACTACATGGACAATCGCACTAGCTTAACAATATGGAATGGCTTTACCAATCGCGTAATCCTTTAAAGAGATTTACAATCAATTGTACACGATGAATTTTTCCATCGCATTAATGTCTGGCATTTTAATACAAAAAAATAATTATTTATTACTGCATAATAACATTCACTATTGGTTTAAATCAAAATATATTATTCACTATCAGTTTAAAACACAAACATATGCTCAACTTAATCGAAAACAAATTTAAATTAGTTAAAAAGTAAACATATTGTCTCAAAATAACCATCAACATCACTTTATGCAAAATATGCTTGCTTACCAAATCTGTCCAAAAAAAAAAAAATTAAACTGGGTTCAAAAACCAACATTTTAGAGGTTTATATACCCCTCTACAGAACAAAACCAAAAGAAGAGTTTTAACAAAAAAATACTAATAATAATCATGATACTCATCCATCTCATCATTATCCACCTCATCATCACCAATCTCATCATCACCCATCTCATAATCACCAAGATTTGCAGGAGAACTATCATTGCTAGTATTAGACGCACCTTCAGAGGTAGAATTTTCATTGAAACTTGGAAGACGAGGTGGTGAATCTCCATTTTTTGCAGCTTGACTTTCAATGTATTGAAACAAACATTGGATTGGATTTGACTTGGCTTCAGTCCTTTGACGTTTCCTTTCACTTTCAGCTAAATCTTCCTTTAACTTTTTCACTTCTTTAGAGGATTGTTGCAGTGCAACTTGTGTTGCAAAATCTGAGGATGAAACATGACTAGACCTTTTGCTCCACTTTTCTTTGGGCCTTCCAAATAACCTACCTTTTTTTACACCCCGGCGGCCTCTTCATATATTTTCAAGGTTGCATCATTGACTCTATTCACAGGTGCAGTAGGCTCCAATCCATTTGCCTCATGTAATTTGTTTGCATAAGTTTGCTGTAAAAATATAAGCAAAAACTTGGTCATAAATTTATTCAGGTATCCACCAAAGTATGCATGATATGAAATTCTAGAATTGAGAACAAAATGAATAGCACCACAAACTCTACACATAAGTAACCATACATGGTAAATGTTTGGAAAGGATAGTGGATGACTAAATCAACAAGCAGTTTCTTCACTAGAGAATGAACAAACCAAGCACAAAGCAAGGAAATAATAAAACCATAAACGAAATGACAAAAAATACATTGAAGGATCAGCAAGAGTAAGGAAAAAACATAGTAATAATGACCAAGTTTCTGGTGTTTAAGAAAATCAACTCAAACAAAAAGAACTAAAATTAATGGCAGACAAGTATAAATATCAAATACCCTAAGCATAATTAACAGTCTCAACAAAAGATTTACTTCTTACGTCCGATAATAAATGTCGTATTTGACATGTCAACATATTTCATAAATGTGCTTTACTTGCTTACACAATGTTAAACTTGCACCAATACACTTTCCTTTTTAGAGTGTGACATTTACATCGGTACAAATTAAAAAAGAAAGGGCGACATATATTGGGGGATGAAGGAAGTATATTTTTTTACTCAAAAGTAACTGTTTCATCAGGCATCCGTTTTCAATGACATCAACACCAGCACGTGATTTCCTTAGTCTGTCATTAATTTTTGAAAAGAATTAATGGGAGACCAGTATGAATATCAACTATTCAACCCTTTTCCATTTTATCAGTTTAAACCCACAAATAAATATGCACACACATACACTGAGCAGTTTGAATATCAAATCAAGGTCACTTTGTTCCTTGAAAAAAAAAAAGAAAACTGAGAAAAGTTGAAAAAATTATAGAGCAGAACTAACTGCAACGCTACTTCATCTTTCATCACTAAGCATAGAAGTTTGATATGTACTTTAACCATTAACAACCTATGAAGCAAGGGAATGATGACATACTCGCAGAAGAAAAACGACAACATTAAAAAAAGGATGCCCATAGAAAAGACAGAGAGCGGAATTAGCTGAAACTGCTTATGTGTTTGTAAGAACGGTCACAAGAATATTTGTTTCTCCTTCTTTAGTTGGTGCATTTACTCCCAATGTTATACCCCTTTTTTTTTTTTTTTTGAAGTTGTGATTCTGCGTGATCAGAGGGCTCCTCCATCACATTTTCAGTTGAATGCCTATTATTATCCATCAACTGTGGTTGACTATTTATTGAGTCCCTACCACCACTTTAATTAGACTCCCTACCACAACTTGTATTTGTGTCATTTACACCCCTTGAATTGTTCCTTGGATTAGACTCCCTACTACTAGTTTGATTTGTACCATTTATACCCCTTCTGATTCCTGGAACTCCAATTCTTGAAACTGCAAAACAATGGAACTCGAAATTATACACTAACTTTGTTTAAAATAAAGAATAATATAAAAACTTATTGATAAAAAATACCATTGGGGGCTAACTCTGAGTTAACAAGACTTGGCTGCCTAGTGTTAACCCTCACTCCTAGTTGACTGTTACTTGAATTAGACCCCATACCAACAGTTGGACTTGTGCCATTAATACCCCTTCCAATTCCTGAAACTCCAATTTTTTAAATTGGAAAGCAATGGAAGATGAAATTATACATTGATTTGTTTAAAATATAGAATAATAGAAAAACTATAGACAAAAATATACCTCTTGGGGCTAACTCTGAGTTCAAAAGAGTTGGCTGCCTAGTGTTATCCATCATTCCTGGTTGATTGTTGCTTGAATTAGACCCCCTAACACCATTTGGATTTGTGCCATTTATACCCCGTCCAATTCCGGAAACCCCAATTCTTGAAACTGAAAAATAATGGAACTTGAAATTATACATTGATTTTGTTTAAAATAAAGTACAATAGTACAAAATTTATAATTTGTAAATAAGACATAATAGACAACAACAATATAAAAGAAACATTACCAGCTGCAGCAACAGGCATGTTGTTACCCATCGAACCCCTACCATGTGATTGTTTTCCACCTCTACCTCTCATTACAATACCTGAGAAAGAAAAAAGAAAAAAACAGTTCAATAAAGAGCACTAAAATAGTGAAAGTATATATCACAAATACTAAAGAATTAAAGAAACCATCACTATCAAAAATTAACAATTAGATAATAATATATTTATATATATGTTAAATAGTGATTCGTACTAGTAATTTTCACAATCATCAAAGCCACCATCATCTTCGTCAGTTGTATCATTGTTCTCATTACGGAATCATCATCGTCACCTGGAATATCCTCCTCATTATTATCATCGTTGAGGGAATCATCATCATCATCATTGAGGAACTCATCATCATCATGATCAAGAATACCTTCATTGTCATTATCAGGTTCAACTTCAAATCGTGGGTGAGTGTCATCGTGGAGTGTTAGATTATCACCCTCGGGGTCAAACTCATATAAATTTACAACAAGTATCTCATCCTCTTGATATGAGTTTGCATCTTCATCTTTCTCATTTTCCACAACATCAAAAGTGTTCCTTACTTTAGTCAAAATAACAGTTGACCAACCTTCCTTTTTTGACACCGGACTTGCATAGAACACTTGTGCAACCTGAGATGTAATCACAAAAGGCTCATATGACTTTAATCTTGATTTTGTATTCACCTTTATAAATCCATACTTATCAACTTCAACCTCCTTTTTTGTATCATACCATTCACATTTAAACATGAAAACTGTGTTCTGACCATAGTAACCTACTTCAATGACTTCCACCAAGTGTCCATAATAGTCTTCCTCATCATTTCCATAATAACTTCCTTTGACTAAAACTCCACTATTTTGAGTTGCCTTTCTTTGCTCCAGTTTCTTTGTATGAAAGCGAAACCCATAGACATTAAAGCCATTATAACTAATCACATTTCTATGGGGGCCCTCTGCTAATATTCTCAAATGGATATCATTGTCATTCTTAAACTGCTGCTGAAACCATTCAACTAGGGTGGAGTAGTGTTCTTGATCTACTTGTGATTCTGACATATTTGAATGAAGCTCTTTCACTAAAGCTAGGGGTGGCCAATGGTACAAATCTAAACCAACCAACTACGTACCAACCATACCAAATTCATTTGGTATACCAAAAGTTGGTACATGGTATAAATATCTTATTTTGGTTGGTATACCGTACCAACTTTGAAAATTTGGTCGGCACACGGTATGAATATTTGACTTTTGTTGGCATGCCAAGTACCAACATTATTTAGAAAATATGTTAAATTATTAATTATATACCTAGATGAACTTTGATTGGTTGAGATGTATATTTAGTTTTTTATTTAAAGACAATAACTTTTCCATTACATAAATTTCTATGTGAAAGTTCCTCACATGTAAAGTTGTAAAAATCTCCAGGAAATTGATTTAATTTCTAGTGTATAATAAAATTGTAGTGCATTCTTGCTTTTACCATTTTTAAATGCATGGCTCACCTTTTGTTCTTTATATTGTTCACTAATTAATCTTTGGTAAGGATAACTTAGTGTTAAAGAGGCGCAGAAAGCGTATAGCAAAGCGCGCGCCTAGGGTTAAAGGCGACCAGTTGGTTGATGAAGCCACTGAGTCAGATGAGGCAGATGCTGAAGGCGCAACAGATGGCGCAGCTACTGGGATTGCACCTGGTGCTGAAACTAGCACAGGACAGGATCGTGGCAAAGGAATTGCAAATGTTGAGCATGAGGGTAGACCACCGAAGCGCCCTCGAACAGACAAAGAGGACCGACAGGCTATCAAACGCGCGCAGGAAGCTAGCTTAGCTGAAGCGCGAAAGAAGAGAGATGAGCTGTATTGGCTAAGTCAGAAAGGCGTAGAGGCGTAGGGTCTAGCACTGATGAACGCGCGCCTGCCCCTACTGCGCCTCCTACTACTCGTGCGCCACCTTCAAAGTCTACAACAACAACAATTGCGCCTCCGAAGAAAACAATTCCTGCGCCTCCATCAGTTCTCAAACCAACTCCTACTCCAGTTACACTCACAGTTCAACAACAAGAACTTAGAGATCAACTCTCAGCTGAACTTTTTGGAGAACTTAGTGAGGAACAAGTTAAGGGGGAGCCAGAACCTTTGACAAGGCGCAAAACTATTCCTGTACCTCCCCTCACAACAGAAGAACCTACTTCAAGTGCTGATTATCTTCCATCTCCTCCAAAGAAAACAACTCATGTTCCTTCACCAGTCAGGCGCCCGATTCTTATGCGCCTCAAACTACTCCTGCGCCTACTCCTCTCAATCCTGATATGAGTATGGTGATCTCTCTGCTTCAACAAATCCAACAAGGTCAAGCTCGAATTGAATCTCAGTTTGAGCTTCATACTTCAATGATAGCGAGTCAGGCAGATGAGATTGCTGCCATTAAGGGGGAGATAACGCGCATTGGCACTGACATCAGGGATAAACACTTTCTCACTCCTCAGCAATGGAGCGACGCTATTGATCAAATGAATGATATGTTCAAAGCCACACTTTCTGAATTACATGAAAGAATTGGCGCAAGTATAAAATTGACTGATGGTCAAGATTTCATCGACGCCATAAAGCAAGTGAAGACTAGTGTTGATGCTGATATTAAGAAGCTACTTGAGTTAGTCACTAGTGAAAGTGACAAGTTGGTGAGTGTTATGGACAAACTCAAGGAAATCAAGGATGAGCTAGAAAATTCTCCCAATGCGCATATGGATTTTGCGCCCTCTTCAAGCGCAGGAATTGGCGCGCCATTTAACTCTCGCTCCTTAATTTCAAAGTTAGATGGTTTGAAGGAGTTGATAGTTACCCACTTCAATGCCGCGTATTCCAGTGCTGACAGGCGCACAGAAAGAACTTCATCTGACATTCTATCCGCACAAGCCTCTGTTGAAGCAAACCTTCAAATGATTGCTGAAAATTTCTCACAACAGCAGGCCACTATTCAGCACTCTATTGATGAGTACCAATCAATCAATGATGGTAATCTGCGCTATATCAGAGATGGTGTTTCTGAGACCTTCACAAATGTCAACCGTACTCATCAACTTACTAAGCAAATTCAGCGATCTGTGACTGAAATTGAAGAAGGATTGAAGGAAGACGACGCGCTTCCCAACCCTTAGTTATTTCTTTTGTTTGTAAGTTGTTAGAACTTTTTGAAGTTAGAACTTTTTGATAGTATTTTCAGTGCTTATATGTTTTAGCACTTCTTTTGAATACTTGTAATCTGTAACTCCTACATCCCAAGTATTAATGAGAACAAAGCATCACATTTATCTCAAACCTTGTTCACTCAAACTCCTTGTTTGTAGAACAATGAATGTTTTGTTTAAAATCATATGCATCATATTTGAACTGTTTCATACTTTAATGCATTGAGTTTAAACTTTGTTTAAACACATTTCAAAACTAAAACTCATACATTTTGAATGTGTTAACTGTTATTTCTATATTTCCATTTGTAATGTTTTATCCTTTTTGGAATAGATTAGAAATCTATATCTTGGACTAGTATGTGCATTAACTTGAGACATGATTTACCGATTTCATTTATTTGGACATGTTATTATCAAGTATAATGTATGTCCCTGATATAGTAGGTAATGGCATCAATCAAATAGGGGGAGATTGTTGGGTATGCCCACTTATATCTCAGTATTCAATGTATAGGATCGATTAGATTTGATTGATCCATCACCTAAGTATTATTTCATGGAATTTAGACCCATATGTAAGAAGTATTTATACTTCATTTTTTAGGTAGTCCATTTGAATAGACTAGGCTTAGGAATAGGGCGAAGATATCAAGATTCAAGGGAAAATCACATTGTGGATTCAAGGCACGCGCCATGCGCCATGCGCCTACTAGGCATTGCGCCTATGCGCCTATCATGCTCATGCTATGCATTGCGCCCCATTTGGCTCATGCGCCTCATTGATGTTAATTCAACACTTGATGATTTATTGAAGACATGAAGACTTGAAGAGATTCGCCAAAGATCCAACGGTGGATAAATAACACGTGTGCACCTAGATTTGAGGACATCTGTCCACAACGGTCATATTTGTGTTATGTGTCTAACGGCTATAAAATGACACGTGCTCCACTCAATGAGCTCCAACACATCTGTCCTTTGATCTTATCCACAAGGGATTTCCAACAGCTAGTTTTTGGGGCGCTACTATAAATACCCCATAACTTCAACCATTTGAAGTGTCTAAGAATTTCAGAATTTCTATCTCAAGCATTTTTTGAAGATTTGAAGATTGCCCTTTGAATTCCCAGATTCCTCAAGAACATCTTCATACCTTCATGCTTAGCCCAGATCCTCAAGTAAAAATACTTTAGTTTTCTTGTGCTCTCAATCTCATAGATCTAAAGAGCCTTGATACTAAAAACATACATGCACCTCTTTAAGTTTGATCACTTAGATCTTTCTTTAAGAGATACACCGGTTTTGTCTAGGATTTGTTCTTTCATAGAAAATAGATCCTGAGTTAGTGTAAAGCTCAAACGTTGTAATTTGTAACACTCACTCATATTATAAGATCTCCATTAGAAATCCAAGACTAACCATCTTGGTAGAGGACGTAGATCATTTCCCGATCGAACCTCTCCAAATAGCGCGTATTCATTCCTTGTCATTTAAATTCAACTTATTATCTTATCTCAGTATTTGCTTGTTTAATCATTGTAGATTGATTGGATTGAATTGTGTTGTGTTTGTTATATCATTTGCCTTAGTTCCATCTTAAACTCACTTTGAGCCAAAATACTTAGAGTGTGTGCGCGCCCCCTTTATCATACTTTGCGCCTATTTACTTAACGAAATTCCGCTGTGGATTTCACTCACTCACTTAGGCGCATTTCATAACGCTTATTTGATAAAGTGCGCATTTGCAATTGAGTTTATCAAGGGTACGAAAAGAATTTCAAAACAGCTATTCACCCCCCCCTCTAGCTATTTTTATACCCTTGTTTCCTCTTTGGGACCAACAGCTCAACCATCATTTAGATCTTTAGAGCATTTGATTCATTTCCACACACACACCCAATTTGTATGATCACATAGATTATACACTTCGAAAACACCGGTTGTTATAATAGCTTTGTTAGGTTAGATTGATTATTTAGAGTTTAGATTCTTCATTGTAATTTTGTAAAAGCTCCTCTAAATTAATACAAGTCTAGTAACTATTAGAAAATCCTAGAATAACCATCTAGATAGAGGACGTAGTTCATTCAAGAACGAATCTCTTCAAATTTGTGTGTTTGATCTTTAATTTATGTCTTGTTCTTTATCATTCTTGTTTGTGGTCTATAACTTAATCCATCTATGAAATGACTTGAAAGATGACTTGTGTTTTTCTTTGATATTTATGTTGAGATTATCGGTTTCATCATTGTGTTTTTCAACCCAGTCAAACCGCCCAACTCTTTCCATATCCACTTTGGCCTAACCGCAAAACTCTGTTGTGCATTTTATCAGTTTGGTTCTAGTGCTTCAAACCGCAGTTGGCCAAACTGAGTTGCCCTCTGGGACCAACAGTCAACCTAGGACACTATAAGAATGAGTGTCCAGATAGGGAGAGAAATGCAAATTATGCAGAGTTAGACGAAGGCGAGGAAATGTTGTTGATGTCTCATGTTACCAAGAATAATGCAAGCAAAGAGCATGTGTGGTTTCTGGATTTGGGATGTAGCAATCACATGTGTGGTACAAAAGAATGGTTCTCCAATTTTGATGGTGAATTTCGGCAGTCGGTCAAGCTTGGAAATAATTCAAGGATGATGGTGGAAGGAAAAGGGGACATCAGACTTGAAATTGATGGCATGGTACATGTAATCACATCTGTTTACTTTGTACCTGAATTGAAGAATAATCTGCTTAGTGTGGGGCAATTGCAACAGAGAGGTTTGACCATTTTGATAAAAAAAAAAAAAAAAAAAAAAAAAAAAAAATATGAGTGTAAGATTTATCATTCAAGTAGATTATGAGATAAATCATGTCAACAAATAGAATGTTTGTTGTTTTAGCATTAGTAAAGGCTGAAGTTGTTGGCTCACAAGATACCTCGTGCTTACAAGTTAGTACTGAAGATCAAATGGAGTTGTGGCACCACAGGTTTGGTCATCTTAGTCCAAATAGCATGAAAATTCTCTGTCATAAAAGGATGGTGCAAGGAATGCCGAAATTTGGTGACTCTGCAAGGGTGTGTGAAGTGTGCATGAAAGGAAAGCAGCATTGGGAGGCTATTTTAAGAATAAGTTTGTGGAGAGCAAGTCGAAGATTGCAGCTAGTTCACAGCGACATATGTGGTCCAGTAACACCAATTTCGCATAGCGGGAAAAGGTACTTAATTAATTTCATTGATGATTTTAGCAGGAAGAAATGGTCATATTTTTTGACAGAGAAGTCTGAAGCTCTAAATGTTTTTAAAAGATTTAGAGCTAGAGTAGAGAAGGAGTGTGGTGAGACAATTGCTTGTCTTCGCAATGATAGGGGGTGAGTATACATCAAATGTTTTCAAGAATATTGCAGGGAGAATGGGATAAGAAGACAACTTACTTCTGCATACACGCCCCAGTAAAATGCTGTGGCTGAAAGAAAGAACCGTATCGTGATGAATATGGTACAGTGTATGCTAATCGGAAAATCTATTCCCAAGGAGTTTTGGCCGGAGGCAGTTAATTATGAAATTCATATTTTAAATTGAAGTCCATCGGTAGCAGTGAAGGAAGTAACTCCTGAAGAAGCTTAGAGTGGCCACAAGCCTTCAGCTGAACATCTTAGAGTCTTCGGTTGCATCGGTTATGTCCATGTCCCTGATGTTAATAGATCAAAGTTGGATGATAAAAGTACAAAGTGCATTCTCTTGGGATTAAGTGAAGAATCAAAAGCATATAGACTTTACAATCCTGAAACAAACAAAATTCAGATTAGTAGAGATGTGCAATTCGCAGAAAGTGAGAAATGGGATTGGAGAAAAAGTGAAGAAGAATTTGAGCGTGATGTGTTGGAATGGGAAGAAGAATAAGAAGAAGAAGATGTTGTTACTCAAGCGGAAGAGAATCAGAATGAGAATCAAAATGATGCAGAAGAAATTGCATCTCAAAGTGCAGCAAACAATGAAGAAAGAGAAAGTCGAGCTCAATGGAGGACTAGATGTGAACCAGTATGGATGCAGGATTATGTGACTGGAGAAGGACTGTCTGAAGAAGAACAAGAAGAGTAGGAAGAAGTGATGTTCACAGCCATGGAAGACCCAGAAACTACTTTTGAAGAAGCTGTAAAATTATCTAAATGGAGGGAAGCTATGAAGAATGAGATAGAAGCAATTGAAGACAATCAGACATAGAAGTTGACAGCTCGCCCAATAGGAGTAAAAGTAATTGGTGTGAAATGGGTTTTCAAAACAAAGTTCAATGAGAAGGGAGATGTTGAGAAGTTCAAAGCCCGACTAGTGGCAAAGGGCTACTCACAAAGACAGGGAGTTGATTTTAATGAAGTGTTTGCACCTGTTGCTAGATGGAACACTATTCGTATCATATTGGCATTAGCAGCTCAAAAGGGATGGACTGTTTTTCAGTTGGATGTCAAGAGCGCTTTTCTACATGGGGAATGAATTGAAGATGTGTATGTGGAGCAAACAAAGGGTTTTGAGAAGAAGGGAGAAGAGGATCAAGTCTATAAGCTTAAAAGAGCTTTATATGGGCTCAAACAAGCTCCTCGAGCTTGGTACAACAGGATTGAGAAATACTTTGCTAAGGAAGGCTTTGATAAATGTTACTGCGAGCATACATTGTTCGTAAAGAAAGGAAATGGAGGCAACATTCTCATTGTAAGTATCTATGTAGATGATCTTATCTTTACAGGAAACAATGAAGCTATGTTTGTGGAGTTTAAAGAGTCAATGATGAATGAGTTTGATATGACTGATCTAGGTAAGATGAAGTACTTTCTTGGGGTAGAAGTTGTGCAGGAAGAGCAAGGGATTTTTATTAATCAAAGAAAGTATACAAATGAGGTATTAGCTCATTTTGGAATGAGTGACTGCAATTCCGTGAAGAACACGATTGTTCCTGGCTACAAAATGTCTAAAAATAGTGAAGGTGTTGTTGTGGATGCTACAATGTTCAAACAAATGGTGGGAAGTTTAAGGTATCTAACTGCTACAAGACCAGATCTCATGTTCTCTGTGAACCTAGTCAGTAGATACATGGAGCATCCTACTGAAGCTCACCTCCTGACTGTAAAAAGGATTCTCAGGTATGTGAAGGCCACCGTTGAACTGGGAGTTGCATATAAAAAGCGAGGAGATGAAGAGTTGGTGGGGTAGCGATTATACAGGTGATTTGGATGACCGGAAAAGCACTTCAGGGTATGTCTATATGCTGGGAAATGGAGCTGTGTCTTGGGCATCAAAGAAACAATCAGATGTCACACTTTCGACAACCGAAGCTGAGTTCATTGCAGCTGCCTACGGTGCTTGTCAAGGAGTGTGGCTGAGAAGAGTTCTTGAAGAAGTTGGGCATGCACAATGTAAGAGCACTACTATTTTCTGTGATAACAACTCTACTATTAAACTATCGAGAAATTTGGTTTTTCATGGGAGAAGCAAACATATACATGTGAGATACCATTTTTTGCGAGAGTTATCAAGTGGAGGAACTATAAACCTCGTGTACTGTCCTACTCAAGAACAAATTGCAGTTATCATGACAAAGCCACTGAAGTTGGAGGCATTCTTGAAGCTCAGGGACAAGATGGGAGTGTGTTCAATGGGTGAGTAAACTGATTGCATTAATATGCAATGCAGTTTAAGGGAGGAAATGTTGAGTGTCAAATCTGACCTTGTCAATTAAGTTGAATTAGTCTTTATTAGTTTATTCTTTTTGAAATAATTCATCGTTGTTTATAGGAGTGTGATAGTGCTGTTAGTGCTTCAAGTATTTTAGCTTAGTTTTATGTCCAAGTTAAGAGTTTGTTAGTGTTTATCTTATCTTGTAAAGCCTATATAAAGGTTGTTGTTCTTTATTCAAGTAGTACAACATTTTTTAGTTTTCATAGCTTGTGTTTACTCAAAGAGTGTTGTTGGTGTTTAACAATTGGTATCAGAGCCCCGTCATACGGGCCTGATTGTGAAGAGGGTAGAGTTTGAGAAAAACACGAGAGACAAGAGAACTAGTTGTGTGGCTATTTTAAGATGTCGAGTGACAAAGATGGTAAGCTGTGCATTCCCAAGTTTGATGGGGATTATGAGCATTGGGCAATGCTCATGGAATACTAAAACTAAAATAGGTAACTTAAGAAGATTCCCAAACTTTGCATCAGACATTTATTTGGTCTAAATAAATTGAATAGTAAAACATTTACTCCGAAACAGAAAAAGGAGTATTATAACGGCTATTAAAATAAAAGCAAGGTAAAGAGCTCAAGCCTTTTTCCTAGTATTATTTGTTTTATTATTAATGAGTACATAATTTATAACCACAGTGAAACTTGAAAGTGCATTTGAATGAAATTTAACAGTTCATTTAGTGTGGATGAACCCCTGGTCTTTTATACTAACCGAAATAACGGATATTGCTTGAGTTAAAGCTCTTTCATTTCATTGATACAGGCTCAAGCCTTCTTATATTTTAAGTGTTTTTTCATTAAGAAAAACACAAACAAAATACTCCCTCCAACTTGATAGTCATAGTTTATTATTAAAATCATAAATAAATTTTGCACAAACATTAATGCTAATTTAATCATTCACATAAAATTTAAAAACTTTTATTAATACATTATTTATAATTTATCGTCAAAATTCACTTGCTTTTGTATATATTCTATTAATTTGGTGGAATAAGCTTAAAGCCGAAATGCAAACTTCCCTCCGTCCCAGACCAATAGGCATACTTTGACTTTTTTTGTCAACTGGGTCAATCTTTAAAGAGGGATGGGGTGAAAGATACGGATTGAATAAAATTCAAATCTGTTGAGTGTCAAAGCAAGTTGAATTAGTCTTTATTAGTTTATTCTTTTTGAAATAATTCCTCCTTGTTTATAGGAGTGTGATAGTGTTGTTAGTGCTTCAAGTATTTTAGCTTAGTTTTAGGTCAAAGTTAAAAGTTTGTTAGTGTTTATCTCATCTTATAAAGCCTATATAAAGGCTGTTGTTCTTTATTCAAGTAGTACAACATTTTTCAGTTTTCATAGCTTGTGTTTACTCAAAGAGTGTTGCTGGTGTTTAACAAAATCAAGGTTTGTACGTACCACAGTGTGGTTCTCAACTACAGCATTTTGAAGGAGAGACCAAACAAGTACGCGTTCCATTATCCCATCACATGTCCCGGCAAGTTCCTTCGTTTTACTTCGCATAGTACGCAGTAATAGAACAAACAAACCCCCGAAAAAAGAATGTCCAAAAATAAGGTACAACAGACTGAAGAAAATCACCTGGGCTGATTGTCAAAATTCCAAGAATATTTCATTAAAAAAAAAAAAAAAAAAAAAAAAAAACAATGCCCATGTTTCTATCTTTTCAGTTTCGCTTCCGACACGTGTTCTTGAATTCGAGCTTTACCTGATAAAGGAGTACTTGTAGTTAGTCAAGTAGGGTTCCATACCGATAATCCGATAATCAATCAACTTTCGAAAGTTCAAAAGCAGTTTTTATATATTAAAAAAAAAATACACCCACTTGAGAGCATACCTGATGGCCAAAGATTTACATCCTTAAATAGACATCATTGTGCACATGTGCAAAATTACTTGCTCATAGTTGAAGACAAGCAGAAATTCCAGAACACAGAGCCAATTGACATGAAAGCAACGCGAGCTTGAAGTGGGACCACCCTATGAAAAAGGAAATTGCCAAACCAACTTGAAGTGGGACCACCCTATGAAAAAGGAAATTGCCAAACCAAGTACGCTAACATGTAGATCACATGTTTCAAATGAATCAAAAAAAAATGATACAACAATTCATAAATGCGAAGAAATTGTAGATAAAGTGATAAACACAAGCAACTGCAAGAGGTTCTATAGTGCACCTTTCATAATTAATTGATTTTTTTGCCAAACAGACACGCGTACTATCAGATTATTGCAAATTCCCACTTGTACTGTCAAAACTCCCAATGTAACTTGCGTACTTTAATAAATTAACAATTTAACCGAGTTTTTTAACTGGTGTTAAAAACTTAACGGCCTTGTACATATATTTTTCAAATGTGGTCATTAAACTTTTTTCTTTTGCAAGGAAGGCCAATATCTGTTAACAAGTTAATGGTTCTCATAAACAACATCATGATTTAACATTGTACGTTATTTAGTAACAGGTCCATTAAAAAAATTGTTTTCTTTATTATCCCCACCATCTTCACTATCATCCCCACCATCACCATCACCACCACCACCGCTGCTACCATCACCACCGCCGTCACCAACAAAAAAACAATTTCAATATCAACACCATCAACCCCAACCGCCATCTCTGCCTCATCACCATCAAAAATAGATATCATCACAAGAATTTGGCAATCCGATTTGCAAATTGGAGATCATCCCCATTCAAAACACTCAAATTTATTACATTTAAATAGATTAGATTTGAAAATCAAAAGTGAGCAACTGAGATTTAGGGATTGAAGATTCAAAATCAAAAGTTAATTTTTCAGGATTGTTTAAAATCACATAAACATCATTCCACCACTACACGCTCCCATTCAACCCCAAATATGAAAATCAGATACAAAATTCAAAATGCATAACTGCAAATCAAATTCATAAACCAAAACACCACACCCACATACACTTAAATTCAAATCTGAACACAAATTAAAAAAAAAAAAAAAAAAAGATCTGGAAATTGATTACTTAAACGCACACACAGATCTTGAAGATCGGCAAAGACGCCCTCGAATCAGGCGATCGTACTCGTGCCATGAAATTCATCTCGAAAGCTCGTCGTCTCGATCCGTCTCTCCCCGTTGACGATCTGATGTCCAATTTAGACGGTGTGATAAGCCTGCCGCCGGATCTTCCTTTGACCCTTTGGGTATTGACAAAGCGGATGAATCACGCGTCCGTCGTCGTGTTCCGGCAACTGGGTCGTCGTCATCATCGGCTTCGGTGGCGCACACCGAAGAACAAATCTCAATTGTGAGAGAGGTGAAGAGAAAGAAGGATTATTACGAGATTTTAGGGTTAAAAAAGAGTTGTAGTGTTGAGGATGTTAAGAAGGCTTATAGAAAGTTGTCTTTGAAATTAATTTAGAAGGGCATATTGGTCAATTTTTGTGAAATTAATTTGTTAATTTTGCGTTAATTCAACCATAAACCAGTTAAGTTTTCTTGAATGTTTATCATGTAATAGCACATGACCAACTCTTGTTAAAAATTTGACAATTCCGTGAGAGGGATGAGGACATTGCAAATAAAAGAAACTTCAGTGACCACATTTGAAAAGAAAGTATACAAGGCCGTTAAGTTTTTAACACCAGTTAAAAAAACTCGGTTAAATTGTTAATTTATTAAAGTACGCAAGTTACATTGGGAGTTTTGACAGTACAAGTGAGAATTTGCAATAATCTGATAGTACGCGTGTCAGTTTGGCAAAAAACTCATAATTAATTACTAAAAGCAAGAGCAGTAAAGATTAAAGAGATATAATGTCTTCATGAATACCCCATAAAAAAGAAAGAGTCAAACTATGTCCATGTAGAGTCTAAGGTGCTCGGACTCTTTGGTTGACCTCGCCGGACTCTTTGGTTGACCTCGCCGGACTCGTGTTGACCACGCTAAAATAGGAGTGTCCGACACGGGTACGGCGGGATAAACCAAAGCGTCCGAGCGTAAGAGTGTAGAGTTGACTAATCTGGGTGCAATAATTCCTCAAGGCTCTGCTTGGTTTTAATGAAGCGCTGTGAGTTTTGACAATGGGCACAACTTAACTTTATTATTGTGAAAAGTGTTCGGAAAAGTAGTGAATTGATGAAATTTAACTTCTGGATAATGCTCTGAATTGAATTTTCACTTCGGCATCCATTTTATTTTCGGTAGGATTCATTAGAATCGAAAAGTGACCATTTGAGCCCTGATCCGTAGCTTGCAAGAAATTTTTTTACACTTCCATAAATCAAAGCTTATTAAATCTAGTAAAGAAAAATTGGGCACTTGTTCTTGGCAATCTACATTTTTTTCTACTAGAAGAACACTCAGATTTTGTTTATGCCATCTTGAATATTGTAACTAGTTGTCACTTTGAAATTATACTCCACCTAGTAAAAAGTTGTAATCAAATTCAGTGTGCCAATCAAGTCTAACAACACGCTTTCCGAAATGAGGACACCAGTGAGAAGATAACGATGATAATTACAAAAACAAGATGCCCCAATGTCACAATTATGCTATGATGCTCGGACTCTTTGGTTTACCCCGCCGTACCCGTGTTTGACACTTGTATTTTAGTCTTGTTGAGAAGTGTCCAGCGGGATAAACCAAAGGGTCCGAGCATCATAGCAATTATGCTCTCCTAACCTTACCTAAACATTTATGTTAGCTTATTTACCTAAACATTTCTGTTAGCTTACAACAACAATAAAAAAGCCTTAATCCGAAAATGATTGTGGATTGGATAACGTGAAACATCATGTGGACTCGTCAATGAGAGGTGAGAAAACAATGAAAAAATGGAGAGATGGTAAAACACGATAATTAGAAAGAAAAAAAAAAGAGTGGAAGCTAAGAATATGTTTGTATTTGTAAAGAGAAATAAGTGTGAAGAAAGATCAAGAAAAATGGAAAACATTTGAGGGAAAAAAAAGTCACACACATAACCCAACATGAATTTTCCCCCTCCACTCTACCCTCTTCAAAGCCATATTGTCTTCAATCTATGTAGACCCATATCTATTTCTATTTGTATATAGTCCACACAAAATAAGGCACGTGAGTCTAAAACTGGCGTCACACATCCCCCAATTGGATCACTTGGTCTCTGTCTCACATGGCAAAACCACTTTAAGCGATTCTCTACATCTTATTTTCACTAAATGCAACTCCTACTTTTACTCTAGTAAAATTCCTCAATCGATATTTTCTTCTATGACCACGCATGTCGGGATCACATAGAAACCCTAAGGGCACTCTTCCACTTCAACCAAGATGCTTTGCTCCTACGAGCCATTTCGTTAACTTACACCAATATATGAAAACGGTAATTAGCTAACGTATTGAATACCGAGAAGTGAACAATATATTAATGATGTAATAAGCTCTGAATTTCTCTAACCATAATGCACAATAATAAGAAAAACAAAGCCTTTTATCCCTATAACCGGAATAGGCTATCTCTAGATATACAGCAAGAGGGAAAATGGCAAACATGTCAATTCATATCATTAAAAATCACGTAAATAAAAACTTGTTGAGGGTGATCCTTTGTATTAGTAAAACAAGTCTATAAGAGCGACAGAAAGTTGAGTCAATCACTGTATGAGAGAGAGGCAGAGAGAGAGAGAGAGAGAGAGAGAGAGAGAGAGAGAGAGGAATGTACCAAAAGTTTAATATGCTGACAGGGATCCAGAACCTAAATCCTGCACGAAAGCGATAGAGAAAAATGAACTTTCATCAAGCGTAAATCTACCTTGCATGGTCCAATCATTTCAACTTATTACCAGAAAGTAATGTGGGAAGTGCATCTCTCTGATACTTTTTCGGAAGCTCTGCGATCTTCCCTAGCCACAAATTATTCCATGCAAACACTATAGCAATAACGCACGGACCAAGAACAATTTGGTTTAAAAGAACCTGGAAGAAGCACTTAAATCAATTCAGTATTATTTCCTTACACTAGAAAAAAAGGAGAAAAAAAAAAAAAAATTGTGTTTCACCTTTGTGAACACATTTTGTACAGTTTGCTTTGGCATGCAACGATCAAGAAACTGGTACCAAGCATATGAACCAGGGCCATATAAAAGGAACCCGTATGACGTCATTCGAAGGGCTCGAAGCCAATTATGGTCTTGAATGAGAGTCTTTGAGGCATCCTAACAGAGCATTCATTTGGACAAAGTTTAGACACAAACAACACCCACAAGTTCATGCTTGAAGAATCTAAAATAAAATACAGCATCACATAGTAAAAAATGATCAAAGGAACCAGAAATTGTGCCACATGCATATCAAGTAAAAACTCTATAAATTAATAATATTGGGACCGGTGAAATTTATTAATATATAGAGTTATTAATTTATTGATAAGTTAATAATTATTAATTTAAAGAGTTTTTAGCAGATTGCGAATTTCAGATTTCTGTATAAACTAAATTCAGTGTACATACTAAGTTGAAAGGCATTAGAAGTTGACGATAACTTTGAATTCATTGTAGACAAGAAGAATTGCTATATCCAATGCATTCTTGAAACAAATATGATATATAAACGACATAATGACTTTAAAATATTCAACCATATCTAAAGAATTTTTAATTTATGATTTTCGTGGGACCTAAAATTATAATGGGGTCTCCCAGAAAATTATTATCTTATTATTTTATCGATTTTTGTAATTTTTCAACTGACCCAAGTCAGGACCAAACAAATTTATTATTTTAAAGAGTTTATTAATTTATTGAGTATTAATTTAGAGAGTTTCTACTGTATAATGAATGAACACGTAAAAGAATTAAGAAAGCGTAGATAGTTATTAGGGAATATTTACTAATGAAAAAGAACTTTAAGACACCAATACCGTCGACTATTTCGAAAAAAAGAGCGATATTTAGGGTTACCAACCAATGAACAACATTAAATCATTATTGTGAGGACTTGATATACACTATTTTTTTGTAGGAAAAGAAACATATAAGAATAAATTTACAAGTGACATACAAGATATCCGTCAAATTTCATATATATATAAAAAAAAAAAAAAAAAAACAAAACAAAACAAAACAAAGACACTAAAATCAAGTAAAAACTATTTAATAACAGCTGCCCAATCTCGAATCAAATCTGAAATAGATACTCCCCAAAAAGCATCATTAGCTGAGGCCCGAAGAGAAGCTAAAGACAACACGCGAGCTCATAGCAGGTGATTCGGAAGCTGTTTATTTCGAAAAATCCTGTTGTTTCTTTCTATCCATAAACACCACAAAATAGCTAAAACCCCGCATTTCCATAACTGGATTGCATCTTTGCCTCTTCCGAAACCATGATAGTGTATCTATAAAAAAGAAGTCAACGAGCTAGGACTCACCCGATTTTCCCTGGAAAATTCGAAAAGCCGATTCCAAATATAGCAAGCAACTGAGCAAGGGAGAAAAAGATGATCATGCGTCTCCTCAGAAATCTTACAATTTACACACTAGTTGGGCGAGATACACTTTACAAGTCGGCGGATCTGAAGATTATCATTGGTGTTAAGTTTATTAAGCACTGCAGTCCACGTAAAGGCCTTGATCTTGAAAGGAACTTTAGATTTCCAAATAAAAGAAACCAAAGGAAAAGGAGAAGGATTGGAACTACGAATCAGGAGTTTCAAAAAGGATTTACAAGAATATGTACCCGACTCATCAAGGACCCAAACTCTACTATCCGGGTTAAGAGAGAGTCAAAGTGTCAAACAGAAGACAAAGAGTTAACAAGAGTACCTACCTCAACATCTTCGCGATCATTAAGATTGCGAAAGAAATGGAAATTCCACGAAATATTACCTCCCTCCCCAGGGACCACAAAAGCACGAATAGGGGCCATAAGAACCAAGGTTAACTGAAAAAGACGAGGAAAAAGCTGGCACAATGAGGAGTTACCCGTACATTCATCTTCCCAAAACCTGATCCGATCCCCATTACACACCTTAAAACAAATGAAGGGACGGAAATGATGTGACACTGTTGAGTATATTTCCAAGGGCTTTTGTGAGAACTGTGACCACAAAATTGAGACTGAGAGTCCCAACCATTGCTATGCATACCAAACTTGCTCTTAATCACTTTGTGCCAAAGAGAATATGGTTCTCGAGGAAACCGCGGCAACCATTTACTCACTAGGGAGATGCTTCTTTTGACAAAGTTACCGAACTCCAAGCCCCCTTCCTCCTTAAGACGACACACTTACTCCCAAGCAACTAAATGATCTCGCTTGCAGTAATGACATATAGGCCTTTTTATAGCATATTTACATGTATACCCTCAATGATCTCACTATTATAACATTACTAGTACAAGAGTAAATCTAAAACATTATGATCACCATCAACGAGCTTTATGTAACTTCACTAGAAAAATGTCATTCATTTTGGGGCAAATTTTTGGTCAAAATGGAATTCATTTTGGGACAGAGGGATTACATAACAAGCATTCAACTGTGGTAATCCTGCTGCTCAGGGACATTTGTATTATCTTTTCCAATATATCAAAATTTATAACTTCAGTTGCCAGTATAATATAGTTATACTCCCTCCGTCCCAAAATGATCTTCCCACTTTTTTTTACCGTTGCTACGAATAAACTTTGAGCAATAATTTTAGGTTGATTTGATTATCCCAACCAAAATCTAAAACTTGTTATTGACAGTAAAAAAGAGGGTAAAGCGGATCTCCCTGACGTAAACCCTTAGAAGCCTAAAACCACTTTTGAGTCATTCCATTAATGAAAATAAAAGAACTTGGGGCCATGAAGCACCCCCTAATCCATCTCCACCATCTAACTCCAGTACCCTTTTGCTCAAGGACATGATGTAAGAACTGCCAACTCACTCTATCATAGACTTTCTCAAATCAAGGTTCACCAACACGCCCTTGTTTCCTCTCCTCTATAAATCCTCAACTATCTCATTCGCAATCAATGCGGCATTGCTACCTTTCCTACCCCCAACAAAGGGATTATAAGCTTCCGAAACAGTTCCCCCCCAACACCACTCTCAGTCTTAATGACGAAACCTTAGTAATATTCTTATTCACACTCGTCACCAAATAATAAGGCCTAAAATGACTAATGTCACAAAACAATTTTTTTAGGAACTAAAGTAATAAACATAGACTTTATGCTCTTCCCAATAATTTAATTCCCATAAGACAAACTCAACAAACACTTTCATAAGATCATGTTTTTCACAATATCCCAACAAGATAGGCAAAAAAAAAAAAAAAAAAAAAAAAAAAAAAAAAGACCATCGTGAAACCATCCAGGAGCCTTATCTTTCGTCATCCCATCAACTTTTGAAAAATCTCTATCCAACGGTTGGATTCCAACCAGGTAGATATCTGAGGCTCAATTGCACACCAATCCATAACTCCCAAACAAGGTATACTTTGACACTCTTCATGAAGAAGATTCTCATAAAAAATAGAGATGGAATCAGAAATCAATTCGGGGTTATACACCGATTCTCCTTAATCTAACTGGACCTCAGTTATAAACTTCTTCTTCTCCTACCAGTAACAACCTTATGAAAAAACTCAGAATGACTATCACTCTTTCTAACCACCTGAACTTAGACTTTTGGTGCCAACTAATATCCTCACGCATAAGCAATTCCTCAAGATTATTCTTCACCTTACTCCGACGATCCTCTTGTTCAGAAGAAAGCGGGTCTGACTCCTCCATACTATCAATGGCAGCAATCTCCCGCAAGCATGATCTATTATTTCCAAAGAACTCCTTATTCCATGCCTTCCCTAAATAAAATTAGGACTTTCGTTTAGAGACGGAGGCAGTTGTAACATAGTATTTCCCCTTACTTTCCCCTTACATCCATGTGCAAGTTTCAACTGAGTTTTGGCTCAGTCACTAAAACTTACTCCATGAATTCAGGCAACTTGGCACAGTCCCATCACACAGAACTTCGTATAGAAACTTTTCTCAGAATTTTTAGAGGAGTGAAGTTAATGACTTTATTTAGTACTAAAACAAAGTCGTACAAGATGTCTCAACACATATCCATTTCAGCAAACAGAGTTTATAATCAAAGTAAACCACATGTGTTTCGAAACACATTGTCAACAGACTCAACACGCATCTTGGATCGAACTTAGGCTTAAAATATTATTTTCGGCCAAGCAAAAAACCACAGGGATATTGTGCAACCAGAAGGTTCTCGATTGAACATGTCAAGAACTAGAATTTGGCTAGCATAGCACTAAACCAAAATTAGCAACTTAAGAAAGATTTCAAGCAGTGATATCAAATCAAACATATTACATTCAAGAGTCAAAATAATTTGGAATCACACATTACAGAAGAAGCAATTTACTCCAGAGAATGTTGCAACAACAGTTTGTTTGGAACAATATGCATCAGGCAGATGAATATTCAAATGGCACTCAGCAACTGAGCCGAAATAATAGTTCAACAATAATTGGTCCAGGCCATAGTTGTGAAAGGCGTCCGCCCGCCTCGCCATATTGGCGCCTTAGAGGGTTGGCCGCCTTTCGCCTTTGTGAAATCAGGCGGTCGGTCGATGACCTTATTGGACAAAGTCGTATGCTGTTTGAATAGAAGCGAAAGCGAGAGACGTGGTAGGCGCACATTGGGTTTGTCGAGTGTTTTTTTTAAGGAAACCTCGTCAATTTAGGTAAGTGAGGTGCCTCTTTGTAAAATCTAGCTTTCCAAACGATAAGAAGCGAGAAGTCGATAATACTTGCCGCAATCTGCGCAACTACGACAAGAACCCTCCAACGACGACAACACTCTTCAACGAACTCGACTACACAAAATCTGCGTCGATTTCATATTTTTTTGTATTTCCTTCTTTATTCCCAGTTCTTTCCTTTAATTTATAATCGCTCTCTTTTTTCTACTTAATTCCAGTTTTTTAGTCGTTTTCTATTTTGCTCCCTCCCCTTGTTTAATTTTTTTCTTCTTCTTTAATCTAGATTCCAAACATCTTTTTTAATTTTGTTTTCTTTTAAACATCAATATCCTATAATTCTCACTTTTGAGGTCGAAATTATGTTAGGATACCATAATAAGTAGAAATATAATATTTAATAATATTTAATAAATTTTTGTTTTAATTTTTTTCGCCTTGCTCGCCTTTTTGCCGCCTTTCCCCCTTTTCCAGGTATGTATCGCCCGCCTCCCGCCTTTCGCCTTTAACAACTATGGTCCAGGCACTCACAAGTTAACTTCAAAGTTTCAAAGTCCAAGGAAATGTGGGAGATGTCAAAACTACAACCCAGTCAGTGTATGTCAGGAAAGTCGATTATGGTTTTAGGTACATAAAACAGCGATTTTTGGGAATAGTGTTGTAAAATTCCAGCAATTTCTCAAATTAAAAACCTGAAGCTCTCTGCATTGATGACTCAAGTGTTTGTGCATCGATATATATATATAGCACAAAGAGAGAGAGAGAGAGACCAAAAGCCTTTCTCTTGATTATTAATTTTCCCCTTATTTCTCTCGTGTAAATTATTATTTTTTAGATAAAAGAAGAAGATTTAGTAGAAGAAAGAAAAAAGGTACATAAAGGTATTAGCGGACAAGGTGCCTCTAAAAAGCAAAATATAACATAGGAAGCTATCAAACTACATAATTCCAAATTAATGTAAAGCCACTCTCCTATCTCTGCACAAGTCGATTACGGATAATCCTCGAAAAGCTCTCAAAGTTGAAGCCCATAAGGAAGCCAGATACACTATCCTCTCCTTACGTAGGAGAATCATCTCCTATAAATTAAAATGAATCACTTTCATTTCCAAATCCCCAAACTTTGATTTGAAGGAACCCAACAATCATTGGAGGTAAAATCCAACTCTCCAATATGTCAAATAGTTTTTGTTGTTGTTGTCACCACCAAAATCCGCCAAGGATTAAATCCGCTAAGGATTTACCCTTGCCTGTCCCAAGCCAGGATAAAGGATGAGGGTTGCGGTAGGCATGTGACAGCCAGCGTAAAAACTTTGTCACATTTCTTATGACATGAATCCGAATATGAATATCGTTGGTGCGTTCCCTTCACAGCGACGCGCTACACTTCCTAGGCCTGGGTGTAGTGATAAGTATGCAAAGGTTGCTAGGTCGTCGCCCGGAAGCGACGCGCCACCTCGGCGCCCGGGGGTGGTGTCAAAGAAGCTAGTCCATGGTGGGGGTAAGATTAGTGGGATGCGCTTTGGAACTTGGAACATAGGCTCTTTGACAGGGAGATCAGCAGAAGTGGTGGAGGTTATGAGGAGGAAGATTCACATAATGTGTCTACAAGAAACTAAGTGGGTTGGAGAGAAAGCTAAAGAAATAGCACCTTGGGGTTTTAAACTTTGGTATTCAGGAAAGGAGAAGGGTAGGAATGGAGTAGGTATCATTATTGACAAGGAGTATATCGATGATGTTGTGGAGGTGTACAGGGAGAGTGACCGGATTATTGGTATTAAACTTGTGGTTAGTGATGAGATTATAACTATTATTAGTGCCTATGCACCACAAGTAGGGTTGGACGCATCTATTAAACAAGAGTTCTGGGAAGATTTAGAAGAGGTTGTGCAACGCGTACCTAGTGGTGAGAAGTTAGTCGTTGGTGGCGATCTTAATGGACATGTGGGGTCTAGTCGACACGACTTTGAGAGCATTCATGGAGGTTTTGGTTTTGGGGAGAGGAATGAAGCAGGAAACGGGATCCTGGAGTTTGCGATGGCATATGACTTGAGTATAATTAACACTTGGTTCAAGAAGAGAGAATCACACTTGGTGACCTATAGAAGTGGAGGTAATGCAAGTCAGATTGACTTCTTCTTAGTAAGAAATGCTTGTAGAAAGAGTTACACTGACTGCAAGGTTATTCCAGGTGAAAGTACTGCAACTCAACATAGACTTGTGGTACTTGATTTTCGAAGTAGGAGAATTTCAAGGAAGAGAAAACCACTAGTAGAACCTAGAATCAAGTGGTGGAGGCTTCAAGGGGAGAATCAACAGAGATTTCTAGCTAAGATGACCACTACTGGTATTTGGTCGGGTAATATGGAGGATATGGATATAGATTCAACCTGGACTAAGATGGAGCATACCATAAAGGAGGTGGCAAGAGAAATCCTTGGAGAATCTAAAGGAAGTGTGCCACAAAGTAAGGACACATCATGGTGGAACGAGGAAGTAAAGCAAGCGATAAAGAGCAAGCGAGAATGCTATAAATTATTGGAAAAATGCAGGAGTGAGGAGAACTATGAGAGGTATAAGGAGGCTAGAAGAGAAGCGAAGAAAGCAGTAAAAGATGCAAGAGCAAAGGTGAATCAGAAACTTTATGATAGATTGGATACAAAAGAAGGGGAAAAAGACATCTATAGACTTGCTCGTATGAGGGATAAGAGGACACGAGACATTGGGAGGGTTAAATGTGTTAAGGATGTAGACCAAAGAGTGTTGGTCGGGGATAAAGAGATAAAAGATAGGTGGAGTTCGTACTTCAATACCTTGTTTAATGGCAATCAAGAGCAGGATATTGGAGATATAACTATCCCTTCGAGTATGATTAATCGAGATTTTATGCGGCGAATTCAAAAGGGTGAAGTGGAAATGGCGATGAAAAAGATGGGATTAAAGAAAGCCGTAGGGCCGGATGGAATACCAATTGAGGTGTGGAGATGTTTTGGTGAGAGGGGAATAGATTGGTTAACAACACTATTCAACAAGATATGGAGAAGTAACACAATGCCATTGGAGTAGAGAAAAAGTACCCTAATCCCTTTGTATAAGAACAAAGGTGATGTCCAAGATTGTGCCAACTATCGAGGGATCAAACTAATGAGCCATACTATGAAACTTTGGGAAAGAGTGATTGCACAACGGCTAAGAAAAATTGTGAATATTTCGGATAACCAATTTGGATTTATGCCCGGCAGATCGACTATGGACGCAGTATATCTTATGAGACAAATCATGGAGAAATATCGAGATAAAAAGAAAGATTTGCACATGGTTTTCATTGATTTGGAGAAGGCGTATGATAAAGTGCCAAGAGAGGTACTTTGGTGGGCTTTAGTAAAGAAAGGCGTTTCAAAGAAATATATTGATATTATCGAGGACATGTATAATGGAGTTAGTACTAGTGTACGGACAAGCGTTGGGAAGACAGAAGAGTTCCCTATCACGATTGGAGTGCATCAAGGCTCTGCACTTAGTCCCTTTCTCTTTGCCCTGATAATGGATGAAGTGACGAGGTCAATCCAAGATGATATTCCATGGTGTATGTTGTTCGCAGATGATATTGTGCTGATTGATGAGACAAAAGAAGGTGTTGAAAGTAAATTGGAGTTGTGGAGACGCACTTTGGAATCTCGAGGTTTTAGGTTAAGCAGAAGCAAAACTGAATATATGGAGTGTAAATTTAGCAAAGTTGGAAGCAGAGAGGCAGGAGTGATCACATTCGATGGAAAGATTGTCCAAGCTTCCGAGTTCTTTCGCTATCTTGGATCTATTATCCAAAAAGATGGAGAATTTGATGGAGATGTGGCTCATAGGATTAAAGCAGGTTGGTTGAAGTGGAAGAGTGCCACAGGGTTTCTTTGTGATCGTGGCATGCCAAATAGATTAAAGGGAAAATTCTATCGTACGGCAATTAGGCCTACACTGCTTTATGGCACTGAATGTTGGGCCGTGAAACAGTGTCATATTCATAAGATGAATGTAGCGGAGATGCGTATGCTACGATGGATGTGTGGGCATACAAGAAAAGATCGATTGAGAAATGAGGTGATTAGGGGTAAAGTAGGAGTTGCGCCCATTGAGGATAAAATGAGGGAGCATCGTCTAAGGTGGTTTGGTCATGTGAGACGGAGACCGAGTGATGCACCGGTTAGGAGGCCTGAAGAGTGGAGAAGTGATAAAATGGCGAGGGGTAGGGGAAGACCCAAGCAAACTTGGATTAAGGTGATTGAAAATGATATGAGTTTACTCGGAGTAGATGAAGATGTGGCGTTGAAGAGGCCGGAGTGGAGGGCAAAAATTCATGTGAATGATGGGGGTTGATCGTACTTTTATTATTATTTATTTATTTATTTATTTATTTTATTTTATTTTTTTTTCCTCTCTTTTCTCTCTCTCTCTCTCTCTCTCTCTCTCTTTCTCTTTCTCTCTCTCTTCCTTTTATCACGATGACATATGAGGATTCATGTTAGCCGACCCCAAATTATTTTGGGACTAAGGCTTTGTTGTTGTTGTTGTTGTTGTTGTTGTCACCACCAATCTCCGTTCACCCTATTGAAACCCGACTAATCCAGTTCAAGTTGGGTAGGACAACAAGGGCAGCAAAGCTCTCCATACGAAGTTTTTAATGCAATTGCGTTCATAGGGCTCCAACTAGAGACATAGCAGGCCAGCAATTTGCTCACTACATTTGGGTGACAGAATGCTTTCAAAAAACGTTAAAGAAAAAGAAAGAAAATTGGTACAGCACCTGATGTTAATACGGGAGTATTATGGCAAGAAGTACCTCTACCAAACTCCCACAGATAGATCCCAAGGGGACACGACGAGCTCTGGCAGGTACCCTTCTCTAGAAAAAGATCATAGCACTTTTGAATTCTGGTTATGAGGTTCGAGTAGCATTATTTATATTTTGTTCCTTTATAAGGAAATAAGTGAGAATCGAGTAGCATTATTGTGATCCTGTCAGGCGTGGATGTTCTGATCTCAACTTTTATGCATCCGAACCTTATTTTGTAATGGTACCCACATACGAACGCAAATAAAGAAGGGTTTATTCAAAGTCAAGTTAAGGTGATTGTTACACAATCAACAATTCTTCCCGGACAAACATATAAGAACATACTAGGCTCTCGGTTAGAGCATAGGGTGGAGACAAACATGGAAGTATAGGTGACAATGCACAATAGCATAACAAGACACATTAACAAGCATGAAATGAAGGTACAACACATAGATACATGCATGCGAGCAAAGTTTACAAGAAGTAGATTATAGGGGCTTAGCGATTTGGACTCTTTTAACTTTTCTCCGTATTTTAATCCATAATCATGATTCTAGCTTCCCATCTCCTAATTAACCAAAATTTTATTAAAGATCTATCTAATAGCATAACTTTTTTTCAATGAAAACTATTTATTAACAATTTTATTTTTTAAATGTTTTAAAAAAATTAAATCTTTAAACTTCACAAAGTACCCTTTTTATACTTGAGCTCACATTCGTTGTGCTAGTGTCGCTTATATGTACATACATACATACATACATAAATACATACATACATACACGCAAAAGGTGTGCCCGGAGCCTAGGGGCGCGCCTAGGGGAGCTTTTGATAACTATGGTGCGTCCCATAGTTATTAAAGGTCCAAGGCGCAAAAGGTGTGCCCGGAGCCTAGGGGCGCCTAGGCGGGCTTTTGATAACTATGATATACATATGCATATACATATGCATATACGTATGCATATACATATATATATGTCATGGATTCTCACATGTAGCTTTCCAAGTTCCAACATTTTCTCAATACAAAACCACTTTAAAATTTATCTACCATGCATTTTAATAGCTTCTCCATTTCATTAATCAATTTCTTAACACAACTAAACATTCACTAACATTACGATTTTAAAATAATAATATTAATTAATGTTTTAAAGTTTAAATTACAATTTTTATACACATTTATTTAGACTCTTCACTTCACACAAGTAACCGTCCAACTTTCCTCAACACATGACAACCACCCTTACAAAATTACCATGATCTCAATATCCACACAAATTTTGACTCTTAGACTCTTCATTTAACATATTCATCGCAAAGAAATACCTCCTTCATCCCAAAATTATCTTCACATTTGACTATTCAATCTTTTAAAGAAATGAACACTTGCTTCACTAACGATATTTTTATGCAAGCCTAAATTGTAGAAATTGGAAGAACTTTTAAGACGATGAAAATTGGCATATGAGAAGATCATTTTGGTCGGGACAGATGGAGTAATAATTAACATATTAACTTTAAATTGCAATAAATATGTATGTATGTATGTGTATAGATATATGCTTGTATATATATATACTGAGTATTAGAACTGGGTCTTCATAATCCCCCGAGTCCAAATCTTGTGCCACTTCATATGCCACAAGTGATCTAATGGCTCACAGTTATTGAGATTGGCATTATTGTAATGTTATCCAAGCATGTACAAGTGATCTAATGGCTCACAGTTATTGAGATTGACACTATTGTAATGTTATCCAAGCATGTGAACGGTTGGATCACAAGTGGTACATGGAGTGGCACACAAAAGTGGTACAGGAGATCTCAACTCATAATCCCCTTAAAAAAAAGGCATTTGTTAAGGGGTGAGGTTATCTAATTTATATAGTTGGTCAATTTTATTTTCTAAGTTAATGTGGGATATATGGACTTCAACATTGAGGGGTAAATGACTAGTGACTGACCTGGGGAGATTTGTTTTGGGAATCAGGAGGAATAGGTTGAGGGTGCTGGTGGTTTAGAGAATTGGACTTAGCCCAACGCTCACGAAGTTGAGCTAGGGTATCGCCGGCGAGAGCGAGTGAAGCGGCGGTGGCAGCTTGCTTGATTGGGAATCTAAAACTTGCTCCTCCGGTTGCTTCCGGGGGTTTGGAGGATGATCCTGGCCTTTTATTTCCTCCACCTCCTCCTCGTCGGCGGTCAGAATGATTGAATCGCCGCATTCCCCAAATCCCGCCGTTGCCTCCACCTATTGCGTTCATTTTTGGAACCACGGTGAGAGAGTGAGGAGCGAGAGTAAGGCAGTGTGTGGATGTATGGCTTATGGCTGTGGGTAGGGATGGCCAAACCGAACCGGAACCGGAAAACCGGACCGGAATCGGACCGAAAAAGCCCGGAACCGGAGCAAACCGGGGAGGAAACCGGAACCGCAAGGCATCCGGGCCGGTTCATGGTCACATATATGCCGAACCGGACCGGAACCGGAACCGGACCGAAAATCCCTTGTTTTTCAATAATTTTAAAGGGGGGGACCGAAACCGTATCGGAACCGGACCGAACCGGAACCGGATTGTGCCAAACCGGAACCGGGGTAAGCGCGGGCCGGTTCAGGGTCACCCTTTTGCCGAACCGGAACCGGTTTTGGCCATCCCTAGTTGTGTGTTTATAGAAAGAGAATGCGTTTATAGAAAGAGAATGCTACGGGTAAAAAAAAAAATTAAGGAGGTTCACAACATGAGGTGACGATATTTTATTGGTTGCATCGATAATGGACCCGCCACACTTTAATTAAAAGCACCAATAAAATCATTACACTCAGGATTTTGTAAGCAAGATTTTGTGACTTTTCTGTGCCCCTAGTATTATTCTTAGGGCAAATTGCAATTTAGTTACCTGAGTTTTACACAATGTTTCAATTGGTTCCTGAATCCGTTTTTCAGCAAATTGGTTACTCCAGTTTGTCATTTAGTTGCAATGTGGTATAAAAATGGATGGATCGTTTAAAAACTAACAAAAGTGGATGAAAAACCTAACGAGCTTCTTTCAAAATTGCAATGGTTAACCCTACAATTTAAATTTTCCCACTTCACCCCCTAACTCCTAACGAATGTTTAAAAACTAACATAATTTGCATGCATATGTCCAAAGATTAGCGTTTCAGTCATTTTCATTTTATTTATTACATCAAATTTATAAAAATTATGATATCTATCATAAAAATAATAATTTTATTTAACTTATGACAAATACATATCATTCATAAAAATACTAATTTTATTTAACTAAAATTATAAAATATGATATCCAGAGCGGAACAGTGTCTTGGCCCGTCAAAAAACAAAGGAAACCACCAAAAATGGCGATCTCTCCACCCACGTTCCTTCTCCCCCTTCTCGCGACCACTGTTTTCTCTCTGCTCCATCCAAGTGGGTTTGGTAGTGCTTGCCTTCATGATCGCTTTGTCATTTCTAATCAAAAAATTGATGGCTGGAGAAACGTTTTTGCACAAGAAATTGTGGCTTGTCGGCGCAATTTTTGTCAATTTACTGTTTCCGGACAATGCATAATATACTTAAGAAAATGCCCAATGTTTTTTAAGTGAGAGCGAGAAGATTTTTTATTATTATTATTATTATTTTGCTCAAGTTTTTCTAAAACAAACAATTAGAATTTGTAGGTTTATTAATTAATGTCTTTAGATGTTACAAATTTTTTATTATGGGGTAAAAATGTGAATAAGTTGAGTTGGAGGGTGCACTTTGCAATTATAAAAGAAACTTGTTAGATTTTCCATCCATTTCATTAAAAAACTAACAATCCATCCATTTTTATACCACATTGCAACTAAATGACAAACTCGAGTAACCAATTTGCTGAAAAACAGATTCAGGAACCAATTGAAACATCGTGTAAAACTCAGGTAACTAAATTGCAATTTGCCCTTATTCTTATAGAAATTGGGGTTATTATTCACATATGGTCCATCACCCTCTTTCTATTTATTTAGAAGGTAAAATCATATTTTCATCACTAAACTTTAATCATTTTCAAAATCTTCTCTCGCTGAACTTTTTTTCTAAAAATGTTCTTACTAAAGTTTCACACTTTTCTAAATATATATGGTCACTCTGTCAACATACTTGTCAAGGAACTAACGAATGTTAATCGCATAACCTCCAATTAACTTGATATATTGTAGATCAATGTCTTTTGCTTAATAAATTTACTGAGAATCGAGAAAACAATCTTGGACAATATAAGTTTAACGTAAACCATTACTTATGTCCATAATAGACACCGTGAGACAAATGGATTATGATGTGTTTCATTAAGTTTATATCGGACTTTTGATACTCATATTATTTAGGTAATCATAATGTCTTGCTAGAGACCATTTATGATTTGTGATCTTATGATGAGATCTGCCCATTCCCAACACAAAATAAATATATTGGGTCGCACACACAGAACCGAAATTAAAGTCTGAAAATTGGAGCATGCACAAATACAAATCTAAATATAACTAAAATATATTAATGATTGAGAATTATTGAAGCAAAAATATTAACCACAAATAAATTTTAAAGGGTTTTTTTCAGCCTGATCTAGCAATTCATCAAGAAATGTTATTGAATTTGTTCGTGTGTGGATACTGATAGATGGTGTTAGTTTAAAAGAGCAACAACTAAAGTCCAACGATTGTAAATATTTGTAATTTGCGCTACAAGGGTTAACAACCGGTACTCATCTTGTTAAAATAAACAGTTTGCGTGGATCTATCTTGGCTTCAATCTGGTTCTTCTGATGCGCGTATTGCATCGAAATCCAACAAAATACTCGTATATACATAATAATACACATAGATATGTTATATCTCTTTCCTATTTTTCTTGTTGTTTTTGTTTGATGACGCCCTGACTTTTGGGGTCAGAGAATTTGATATCCGGCTTTGATCGCTTGTACCTAGAATCAAAACACAACCAAGAACACCATTAGGACTATGGTTGGGTTTAATCCCAAATTAGGTCCTCGGATTTGAGAGTGAGATCTCTGAGCTAAATAACCTACGATTAAGGTATGGAGGGTGTGCGATTAGGGTCGAAGAGCATACCTTGCCTAAGGGGGCAGTGAGAGGTATTTATTGATGAGAAAAGAGAGAGAGAAAGAGAGAGGATCGTTGTCCTTAGCATTAACTACATTTACCTTTACAAGGACACGTGTCACGAGCTGGTTGTACCCTCACGAATGGACAATGCCATGTAGTGGAAGGATGTCGCTGATGAACATAAAGCACGAACCACAGGAGACTGGCTCGGCGCAATAAATGCCCCTGATACGCACCCGGTCTCCCATAATGTGATGTGATAGAAAGGCAATGTCTTTAGCACGTACACTGAGCATGTAGGCTGGTGCTCGATGGCTAGTAGCGAGAGGCTCGTGCCTTTATGATGGGATATCATACGAACTGTCTTGCTCGCAGATTGATCAAGTAACATGGTCTTGTTGGGTTTTGAGGGATCATACGTAATAGAAACAACATATGAAACAAAACCCTATAGCCATGGATCCGCTCATGTTTATTAAACTAAATACATGATGAATGAATACTAACCCTTGAAGATCGAATCCATGAACACATACTTTAGGTGATAAAGCAAAAACCCTCTACCGGTATCCACACGTTGAACGGACTCAAGAACACCTTCTTGTTTGATTGTTATATTTAAGGCTTGATGATGAAGAAACATATTCTTAGTTGAAATTATTTTGCTTCTTTGATTATTGTATTTTGATAATTCTAAATCTCTAAATAAATAATCCTCTCTTTCTATGTTTTATTGTTTTTCAAACAATTGTTATTGATTTCTAAAATCAACCATAGAGGCTGTCAATTCTGGCTGCATATATTTATATGAGGGTTTGACCTAATTCCATTGGGACTTGGTATTCCTTGTTAGACAAGAAAACTGAACAATCTGGATTGGGCTGTGATAGGTGGCGGTACGGCTCTCTAAGAGCCGTACTCCTCCTATGGAGTCGTACCAAACTGATTCTGAAGTTCCCAAATTTTAGCCTTTTTCCAATCCGTCCTTTGTGTGTGATCCAATAGGATTATACTAAGTTGGCAATGAGTCTGAACCATTCAGAACCCATAAGTCATAAGCGGACTCTAGCAAGCCATTATGACTACCCAAATAGTATAACTTTGAAATCCAAGTTCCCAAGATAGAACTGTTGGATTTTTTGCAATCATGCGCAGTAGAATTAAACCGAAAAGCCTAGATCCATTCAAGATGGTTAAATTAATATTGGGATGAATTTATAATACTAAACGTGATGATTCTTTAAAATTTACGAAATCTTTAAATCTTTGATCTTCAAGCTTTGAATCTCCTCCAAGTGTTCTTCAAATCTTGATCACACGAACTAGAAGATGATTAGAGAATCACCCTATATGGATATCCACACGCGGAAAAATATAAAGAACACCTTCTTGATCCGGATTGCAAGATCCAAATAGAAATCAAGTTTCTATTCTTTATGCTATACTCCCTCCGTCCCACCTTAGTGGGAACTTATTTCCTTTTTGGTCCGTCCCACCTTAGTGGGAACCACCCCAAAATGGAAACACATTTATTATTTTTTATTAACCCTACCCCACCCATTTAACTCTAATACAAATTTTTAAAGGGATACTAATCCTAATTGGGCCAAACTTAAACCCATTTATTAACCTAATCTAACTAATTGAAAATAAAAAGATCTGGGCCAACAATAGAAAAAATCTACCCCCCCTGATACTCATCGTGTTCTTGAGCTTCACTCTCCAAGAAACCCTAGATCTCAACCCACCGTCTTCCTCTTCCCTTTCACACCATCCTTTCCGATGAATCCTCCATATCTATGCCCTGATTCACCAATTTTTCCAGTTAAACCTTCGGTTAATCGGTCATATTACGGTATCGTCATCTCCGATACTCCCGATTACCCTTTCGAAAACGGTATTGATTCCGACGGCATCTATTGTGAAACTGAGGTGCCGGAGAGTCAATTAATTGATTCCGACGAAACAATTCTGTCTGAAATGCGCGAAATGGAACTTCGATTTGGTTGGAATGAGCCGATGGTGGTAACTGCTCCGTCGATTGAATCTAAAGCTGATGCCTACCTTTCGACCCTTGGAATGATGGTGGCTTGTTTTTTGCCTAAGTACATGGCTAAAGATGCCATTGATAGTCCATACTACACGGCTCCGGTTGAAATCAAAGAGTTCTTGGCTTCCTCTACTTCTCAGGCCGTATCTCAAATTTTACACTTATTTCATGCTGATTTCTGTGATTATGAGTACAAAAGTTATCTGGAAATCTTTGGTTGTGGAGAAATGATGATGTCCTAGTTATATGCATGCTGATTTGGTGATGTTTTGATGCCATTATCATAGTCAATGATCGAATTTTTTTGAGACTTAATTGCCTTTTGATTGTGGGAGCAATAAGAACAGATATTGCCTTGGATTTGGTTACATTGTGTATGCTGATTTAGTTCTTCTTTTGGCTGCCTTTTTTTTATAGTCAATAATTGCCTTTTGGAAGCACTCCATTTTTGGCTGAAACTGCTAGGAATTGGGCGATCATATTCCGATTATTTTGGTTGATATCTTTGTGATTTCCCATTGAAGATTTGTAAAAAAAAAAACAAACTGACTGTAATGATTTTAGGAATAGATTATGAAGCTTTCCCCTTTTGATTGTAATTATTTATAGAAGGTTGGATTACCTGGGTCTGGGTGAGAGTTTAAAACATTTGGGATTATTTTGGGTTAAATTTGGAGGGAATCCCAAATTTTGGATTTTTGTATCTAAGATTCCGAAAAACCCAGATTGTAAAAATTTGTTGTTGTTATGTTAAAACTTTGTTTTTGGTGGGTGTTTAAATTTTGGAGCCAAATTATTAACTGGTTTATTTAGGGGATTAAGAGGAGTCACATCTCTTAACTTTCCTCCACTATCTCCACTTTTCATTATTTTAATAGTTTTTCTTAGTTATTGTGCCCAAATTTCTAGTTCCCACTAAGGTGGGACGGAGGGAGTATGAGTTTTTGGGTTCTTAATCTTTGATCATGAATCTTGGATTAAGAATATTGTTTCTCTAAACAATGAAGGCTTACAATATTGTTAGAGTAACAACTAGGGTTGATTTAGGCTGTTGGAACATCTACTTATACTTATTGGAACATCTACTTACACTTAATAGTCCTTAACTCTTAAGGAGAAAGAGTCTAAATCCCGTCATAGTTCGAAACATACCAAATCAGCCTTCCAGCGGTAGCTCGGCCGAGTCCTATAAGCCACTCGCCCGAGCAGCTCGGCCGTGTCCTATACTGTGCTCGGCTATGCACCTCAGAAACTTATTTTTTGCCTTTTAATTAATTCATTCTTCTGTGTGTGACCCCATAAGAGTATATTATGTTAGCAATGAGTTCAAACATTTTTATTCTCATAAATCATAAGCGGACTCTAGCAACCCATCATGATTACCTAAATAATATAACTTATCAAATTTCATATATCCTTATAGAATATATCACAATCCTTTTGTCTACGATGTCATTTAACGTAAGTCATGGTCCATATTCAACTTATAATGTTCAATACTTTTCTCGATTCCGAATACATTGATAATACAAATGACATTGATCATATCAATTCATTTAAGCACTGCCATGTATTTCCTCAATACTATTCATCGAGGGGCCCAAGATTGACACCTCTCACGAAGAGGGACAAATTCCATCTTGACTTATTACACTTTCCTATATAACTTTGATCATCTCAATCATATCCAAAATGATTACTTGGTTAAGAGTAACGTTTGAATATTCAAACATGATCTCCATTTTGTGAAAGATCATAATAATCTTAGATCTAAGGATTCTAATGAAATAACTATCATGAGATTTAATTATAACATTTGACCATGACATAAATCGCAAAAGTGGGTCAAGTCCAGTACCTTGTTAACCAACAAGCACCCATAAATTTAATTTGTATCACATACACATAATCATCACATGATCATCTAATTAAACTTATACTACTTTTTCATAAGTACTAGGACAAAGATTATTATAACAAAACATGTAACAACAAATAATAATCTAATAACATCTCTTTATATAATGAATAAATGATAACATAAAAGCGTTCAAACAACGTGCCTATGGCAGATACACCAACAATCTCCCACTTGCACTAGGCCCAAGCAATATATCTAATACCCATAGACCTAACATGACCATCATGTTTAGCTTGTGGAAGTCCCTTTATAACAGATCAACTATGTTATCATCGGTTGTTACTCTGCATATCTTTACGTCCTCCCTCTCTACGATTTCTCGAATAAGATGAAAATGCCTAAGTATGTGTTTGGATCTTTGATCTGCTCTTGGTTCCTTTGCTTGAGCAATAGCATCATTATTATCATAATAAAGGTCTATTGGATTAGCAATGCTAGGAACCACCTCTAATTCAATACAGCTAAACACTCAGCTTCTGTTGTACAATCAGCTATTGTACTCTGCTTAGAACTCTTCCATCTTATAGCACCACCGTTTAGCATAAACACAAAACTAGATTGCGATCTATAATCCTCCTTGTCGGTTTGGAAGCATGCATTTGTGTAACCCCTTACAACAAGATCATCTTCCAAACCACCATATTTTAAGAACAAATCTTTAGTTTTCCTCAAGTACTTAAGAATCGTCTTAACAGTTATCCAGTGACTCTCACCAGGATCTGATTGGTATCTGCTCGTCATGCTCAAAGCATAAGAGACATCCGATCTAGTACATATCATATCATACAAAAATGGGTCAAATTGAAGAAGCATATGTGATTCCATTCATGCCTTCTCGCTCATAAGTTTTCTGAGGACACTGATTCTTGCTAAGACTTTTACCATGTAACACTGACAGGTTACCTCTCTTTGAGTTTTCCACACAAAATATTTTAAGAACCTTGGCAATGTATGTACTTTGACTTAAACCAATCAATCTCTTAGATCTATCACGATAGATCTTAATACCAAATATGTAAGTGGCTTCACCCATATCTTTCATTGAAAAGCATTTTGTTGGTGTGTATACCCTAGGAACGTTATTTGAACGATTAATGTTATCATTGCTTTAAGCTTTAATAAAGATATTGAATGTTTGATTATTATATCTTTTGCATGTTTATTATATTAATCTCCGTATCTAGTAAATATGATTAATTACTAGTAGAAGTTTAATTGATAATCTTATGATGATTATGCGCATGTGATACTGTAGATACCCCGGGGCGGGTGTGAATACCCATTTCCTAATGTGGGCGACACATGGGAAGTTTCTTATTATTTATCTTTTTTTTTTTTTTTTTTTTCTATGTGATTAGGATATTCAAGTTGGCATTTAATTTATTATGAGTCGCCACGCCGTTTTATTGAGCTAATACATTGATAAAAAGCTAACAGATAGGGTTCAGGGGTCAAGTTACGATAAGAGAAGAATATCAAGTGATCACTCCTATCGCCCGATAGCTCAGACTTTCTATCATGATAAATGTGTTAGTAGTGTGTTAGTGATTTTGACCGGATACGAAGATTGCCTATGTTCCTCTCGTTTGAGAATCTCAGGTTGACATAGTTCGCACATAATCGGAATAGAGAGAAGAAGTGGGATCATGAATTATGATGGGGGAAGAGAAAGAATCATACAAGATGATTACATCCTAGAATAATGATTATACCATTGATAGGATCAATGTGTAGTCATCATATTCATCACAGGAGAGTTAATGATCATGGGAATATTTACCTAAAGTTTAGGGTTTAGATGTAGTTCTTAGATCTTGGCGATCATCATTGGCTATGCATATATTTAGGGATTAGAATCCTAGATCTAGTATGTTACGCATGTATAAGTCGTAGATCTAGCATAATAATAAGAACATCATGAACATGTATGAACAACACATAAACATGAAGATCGCTACCCTAGTTATAGAGCAGAATATGAATTCTAGTTAAGAACATGAAGAACACATTATGAATCATATGAATATGGATGCATAAACATAATGAAAATATGTATAAATCAAATCTATACTAGTAAAACATAGTAAAAACCTCCCCAATCTTGACAAGAACGAAGCCGAATCTTGGATGTGGATTCGCCGGACCTTTGAGATTTCTAGAAAGGCTTGGGGAGAGAGTTTTGTCATCAGTTTTGACTCTGGAACTCGGAGGAGAGAATTGTGTCTTGAAATTATGAATTGAGGTCACCTAGGTTTTGGGCCGGAATGACTGGCTGCCCGGCTAGGGAATAAGTGGCCGCCCGGCCAACCGTCGAGGTTGGCGTGGTTCCAAGGTTGGGATCAGACTTGGACTCTGGAAAACTCCTAGATAACGTCTATCTTTGAGAATAATCTGATCAGGCGTCAATATCTTTTTATCTGGGCTTTTTGGGAAATTTCGGATAAGTCCTGCGCAGCTCGTAAATACCTGTGAGGTCTGTTGGGTATGCTTATTATAAACCACTCCTATTACCTAGATTTGATTGATCCCATAACCTAATTTTATTTTTTGTGGACTTTATGATATATTGTAAAGAAGTGTTAAACTTCATTTTTAGAATAGTCCACTTTGATAGTATAGGCTTTAGATTGATAGACTGAAAATTTTCTAAGTCTGGAAATTTAGTGGTCAAGACCTTGACCGTGAATTCACTTGACCGTGGTAGACCACCTGACCGTGGAAGACCACTTGACCGTGAATCACTTGACCGGAAGTCAGTGACCGTGAGCTTTGTGGCATATCTTAACAGGTCACATCTGACCCCTCGACCGCAAGCCACTCGACCGTGAGTCCTTGACCGCAAATGATGAAGTTGTCCAAGAACCCAAGTTTGTTCAAACTTAACCATGGTCAAACTATGGTTAGTTTAGAACGTTGCAGAACTTGGATCCCAAGTAATTCAAATTTGAATTCATCTAAGTGGGACCACCTCTTATCTGCAAAAAGGACAAACTCAGATCGAGCTCCAATCAGAATTCAACAGCTCATTGTCCTTCAACTTGGAGCCCAAGTAAATCCAACAGCTATTTTCTCATTCAAGGCTATAAATAGCCCTTAAGTTCTTCATTGAACTGTGCTGAGATTCTAAGAGAGAAATTGCTGTTGAAATACTTGGTGATTGAAGATCATACTCAAGATTTCCAGAATCCTTTGAATCTTCAAAGAACTCACCTTCAAACCTTCAAAGATCTCCAGCAACATTCAAGTCATCTCAAGCCTTGTAACACATAAGATTCTTTAGGCTCTAAATCATATAGATTTCAAAGAGCTTCAGATTCTTACACACACACTCACCCCAATTGATCAATCACTTAGATTGAATCAAAAGGGATACACTGGTCTAAGTCTAGGATTTATTCTTCATAGAAAGTAGGTGTTGATTCAATACTTCATCTCTGTAATCTGTACACTCAAGAATCAATATATACCTCCATTCAAAATCCAAGACTGACCATCTTGGTAAAGGACGTAGATCTTTTGACAGATCGAACCTTTCCAAATACTTGTGTCATTTTACTTTCTGCAAATTTACTTTCAAGTATTGTTCATCTTGTTCTTCACTTGTTCATATTAATTTTGTTTGTCGTTTAGTGTTTGATCTTACAGATATTCAAACGTATTGTGAATTGTGTTTGTTTGTTCTCCACATTGCCCAAGTTAAAAATCTGACTAACTTATATTTTGCCAAAACTTCTAAGACAACAACTTTCAATCTCTCAACCATCTGACCACAAATCTCTTGACCGCATTTCTATTGACCGCACTTACCTTGACCGGACTCACTTGACCGCAACTTGGTTGACCGTGAGTGCTGGTGTTCCTTAGAGATTGTCAAAAACAACTCACCTTATTTCCATCGAAAACTTCCGCTGTGCATATTACACCTTGACCGCGTGGTTTATTACTTGACCGCAAATCTCAAGATTGTAAGCACTTGGTTGAATTTTGAAAAAGGGTTGAAACATTAAGTAGGCTATTCACCCCCCTCTAGCCTCCTTTCATACCCTTGTTGTGTCTTTGGGACCAACAAGGTCCCTGTGAGTTCTGGAATGTCTAACAACTCATTTTCAGGCCAGGTACTAATAGTAGCCCCTCGGCGACCCTTCTTGCAAGGCATGGAGGGTCGTCGATTAAGAAAGGAACCGATCTGAAACATGAGTTCCAAATCGGGAAAGAGAGAAGTGAGAAGGTAACCATGTTGGTCGAGTGGCTGGACCTTTGTCAGGCTACCTACGTATCCTAAAGGGAATCAAGCCAACCGTAGTTCGCACTTTGGGGGTAGAAACGAGACATCATCTTCCGCTGGGGATAGGATCTTGTACGAAGACGAGCATTCGTAGGGGGAGAAAGAGAAAGAAAATGAGATATCAGCTCCTGCTGGGGATAACATAGTAAGGAGACCATCCGGTATGAAGACTGAACATTCGTAAAGGGAGAGAAAGAAAGAAAACGAGACATCAGCTTCTGCTGGGGATAACTATCCTAAGGACACTATCCTGTATAAACACTGAACATTCGTAAAGGACCATAGAATCGCTCTTCAGACTCTACTGGGGAAAGAGGACAAAGCCATACGCACGGCGCGAGAAGAAGATTCAAGAATCGAGAACAAAATTAGGGATGGATTCTGACTTCTTATGGAGTGCGCATATTAAAAGAGTATCAAAATGTGTCCAGGGACACCAACAACAATTACTGAAATCATGTCCAGAGACACCAGCAACCTATGCCAAAACATAAGCACGGGTTATGAAGAATAAATCTTACGGGGCGCATGAATCGAATAATTTCTTGAAAAACTACAGTATATAGAGATGCTAAAACCTCAGGATCGTAGAATTCAGTAAAACAGTAACGTAGACGGTATATCAGGACGCAAGTGTCTCGGGATCGTACGGGTTACGCCAATAACACTTTCAATTATATCGGGATACACGTATCTCGGGATCAATTCGGTTATTAATAAAGGATGTGTAGCGGTTCCTTAACCTGTATCAAGATTTATAGGGGTTCCTCAACCTGCATTAAGATTTATAGGGGTTCCTCAACCTGCATTAATTCACTCTCGCTGGGGAAAATAAATTGATTTGGTAATTTATAGGGGTCTTCCGGACCGAAGTTGATTAAATTTGAAATTTATAGGGGTCTTCCGGACCGAAGTTGATTAAATTTGGAAATTATAGGGGTCTTCCGGACCAAAGTTCATTAATTTTTGACCAAGGGCGTCAGTTTTGGATTAAAGATAAGGTGGGGCTAAAATGTAAATTCTGGCGCCTGGAGGAACATGTGGCCGCGTGGCCAGTCCTTCTGATTGGCTAGATTTTGAGCACGAGGATTGCTGAGGAGCACGGGCGATGGAGGGTTGAGATTGTGCTACGTCGCCCTGGACACACTGGTCGCGCGGACGGTCTTTCTGTTTGACTGGGTTCAAGGAGCCGAGGCAGACTCTCCTTCTTCCCACAATTCTTCTTCTTCTTAAACATAACTAGAAGAGAGAAAGGCGATTTTAGAGATAGAAAAACACCATTGTTGAGTGATTTTTGCGTATTTGAGTGATGTATTATCAATTTTTCTTTGGTGCAGAGCAGAACTTCGAGCAAGGTGAAGGCGCGAAGCCACCTCACCATAAGGAGCAACTGCAGCAGTGGGGGAGAATGCCTGCGAGGAACTACCATCCCCATGAATGGCATTTTGTCATGGGATAACACTTCGAGCTGTACGTGGGGCTCGACAAGCACTGGTCCGGAGGGCAAATGATGGAGACGACGGAAGTAAGTATCCCGCTTTTTGGGTATGTTGTGTCTTTTATTCATACTTGTCGTATTATTTAAGACTGTCTAATTAATTAATCAATGTAGATTATTTAATTTCCGAATTTGTTGATTATTTTGGGGACGACAAATATATGCGCAAACTAATAAATAAAGCATGCATGTACACTTTAAATATAACACTTAGCATATAGTTGGTATTTAATTGCTAGTTGGTAACGTACTTTTGCTGTGTTTACCTGCAGAGAATGAAATCTCGGGGGTCCACCAAGTTGGTGGCGGAGGTATGGGATATACTGCCACCGGGAGGTGTACGTGGGGCTCGACAAGCACTGGTCCGGAGGGCAAATGATGGAGACGACGGAAGTAAGTATCCCGCTTTTTGGGTATGTTGTGCTTTTATTCATACTTGTCGTATTATTTAAGACTGTCTAATTAATTAATCAATGTAGATTATTTAATTTTCGAATTTGTTGATTATTTTGGGGACGACAAATATATGCGCAAATTAATAAATAAAGCATGCATGTACACTTTAAATATAACACTTAGCATATAGTTGGTATTTAATTGCTAGTTGGTAACGTACTTTTGCTGTGTTTACCTGCAGAGAATGAAATCTCGGGGGTCCACCAAGTTGGTGGCGGAGGTATGGGATATACTGCCACCAGGAGGTATAGTGAAGGAGAGGATCTGAGCTCTGGGCTTTGGTTCATTTTTTAATGCTGTGCTGGCTATCGGGGGGACCCAGAAGGTGATGGGTCTGGTGGAGACCATGCGGGAGTACTGGTGGGACACCACACATTCGTTCCACTTTAGTTGGGGAGAGGTGACCATTACTCCGACCGATTTTGCTGCTATTACCGGGCTGTGGTTCACTGATGTGGACTTGCCCTTTGACGAGGCTTTGTCTGAGGATCCGCATCACCAGGCTAATTTGATAGGGATGCAATTAGGCCGAGGTGTGAAGGGAAGCAGCTTCGAGGCGGGCCGTTTGAGGACTTTGCTTGATGGAGCCATTCGGGGCTTTATAGAGGGTATCAGTGACACTGACTGTCTAGTACGGGCTATTATGTGGTACAGCTTGACACAGACTTTGTTCCCTTGTGCCGGCACCTTTTGTTGGTTCTCATTGTTGGGTGCTCTAGCTGATTTGGAGCAGGCGAGTCGGGTCTCTTGGGGCGGAGCCGGGCTAGCGGAGATGTACAGAGCCCTTGATTTTTGCTCAAGGTCCAGTACCTCGTCTTTCGACTGTTTCCAGTTTGCATTTGAGGTACCTTTCTGACTCACTCTTTTACTCCATATTTGTCCTTCGTTTAGAACTGTATAGAATGAAATACTGCTTTCTATAGGTGTGGGGTTTATGAGCTTTTCCACAGTGCTCCCTTTGGTGTGCAAGGGGTGAAGGAGGTCCCAGTGATGAGATTCTGGGCGAAGAGGAACTGGGTGGAGGGCCGTGGCAAGGCCAGAAAGACGTCCGATTTGGAGGTCTTTGCTGCGAGGCTGTGGGGTCCACTGAATGAGGATTTCCAGTTTTTCCCTTGGTCGGATAGAGTGCTAGCAGGAGTAGGCTTTGCTCAGGAATTCACAGCTTCTAGGTGCTTTCTGGTAGGGCTGACTGGGGATGCCATGTACTTGGGCGATAGGGTCTATAGGTAGTACAGTGCGCACCCTGTAGTATGGGCTCCGCGTGAGCCACCTCGGAACATGCTGTATCACGCTAGGCTCCAGGTGAGTGGTGATTACTTCGTGAGGACTCCAGCTAGTTAGTACCAGAGCGGTGGTGACTATGCCTGGTATGTTGAGCATGTGTTTGTCAGTCCGCAGGTGGCGGCTAGGAGGCAGGCAGGTGGTTACCCGGCTAGTTCTAGTAGAGGGGCCAGATATGCCATGAATATGCCGCGGTTTCCGGATACCATCAGGATGCAGTGGGGTAGTGTCGAGGTTGACTTTGACCTTACTCCGACCGAGGCTGATGAGGTCACTGGGTCCAGCTTCCTCCGCTTGGAGCTACGGTATGACACCCTTTGCTTTTCATTTCTATCTTGCACACACACATTCAGATTTGTTATCTTTGATTGTGGTTATCTGACCTGGGTAACTCTGGAGGCCTACATCCACTCTGTCCGTAGGGGCAACATCTTTGAGCGATTGTTCCAGAGCTTGGCTGCCGCTTGTACCACCGAGAGAGATCACCTACGGAGGCTGCTTCCTTGTCTCGTGCCTGCCGGAGGTCTGTCAGAGGTAGGGGCTCTAGAGCTGGTGGGTCCCATTATGTGCAGCAGCAGGGCCGCGGTGATGATGGTGATGATGATGAGGCTAGTGCTGATGAGGAGGAGGAGGTAGAGATTGAGGAGAGCTCGGACTAGATGTAGTCCTTTATTTCCTGCACTGTTAGAGAGAGAGAGAGAGGAAAACAGACAAATAATTTATGTACATTATTTTATTTGCTTTTTATGTAAGTATTTAATTAGTATTTTATTTACATGTCTTTACATTTGGTATAATACATGAGCCTTAGGGGTAAAACAGGGATTATACACACTATCTGGGTACTACAACCTTCTTTGCTAAGCCTCTTTTGTGACTCATAACCTTTGAAATGTCTGAAATGGGTCAATTCCGCCGTTTGGTAGAAGTGGGCCCGCAATGAAGTGGCCGCTGGCCAGTTATCTGGAAAGACTGGCCGCGCGGATAGTCCCTGATCTGACATGTTTTTTTGTCAGATTTTTCCTTATATGATCAGGACTTGAACTCCCTACTCTATTTAACAGCAGCCTGCACAGATAGACGGGACATACAGCAGTTTTCTTCGCTTTTGCTCTAGATTTCGACCCTTTTGCGCCCTTTCGATGGAGAGACACCCTAGGATTCCTGAAGAAAAGAAACGCCTATTTGTCAAAGGCTTGAAGATATGGATCAGGAAGATTTCTAAATCCACTCGAGCGTCTTTTGATAGAAGATTTTGGATCAAGTGCCTCTGGTCGCTGTTCAGAGTTAAGTCAGATGAGAACATGATTCGTGCCGCTGCTAAGTTCTGGGATGAGGACAACCATGTCTTCAACTTTTCTTATAACGAAATTACTCCTACGTATAAGGATTTTATGGCTCTTTGCGGCGGGAGAATGACAGACAAGGTGGCAATGCCGCAGTATCAAGTACCTCCGGAGACTCGAGTTTCCCAACTGCTCAAGATTTCTGTTGAAGAGGCTAGAGGCTTGTTCTTGGGGGATGATATCGATATCTGCGAGCTTCCGATTAGATTTATCAACAGCGTGGCGGATTCTGACACAACTTTGTATTGATATGGTGGACCAGGCTAGGGCCAGACGCAGTATTATCCCTGTCTTGCTTGGGGAAACTTTACATGGTATTATCGAGTTGGCTTCTGGATTTCACAAGATGTCTGGTGGTAGTGTTCGATTAATACACTTGTTGTTCCAAGAGAGACTGTGAGTATTGGAGGATCCTGTTAGTCAGGCGCCACCTTGGGCTTGGCAACGTAGGAGAATGGTGGAGCCATTTGTTGAGATGGCTTAATCCGTATGGGTATCATATCTGGCACAGATGGGTATAGCTCAGATCAAGTGGGTGGTACCTCATTGGGAGATTACTAAAGCACGGTGGGGTCAGGGTGAGCTTTGCATGATTCGCGTCCCTGCCTTTGATGAGACCACTTACTATTATGCAGTACGAGTTTGCCGACAGTACGGGATGCCCCAGGTTATACCATCTTTATGGGATCAGACTTGCAGCAAAATTAGCATTAGGATGCTTCCTATGAATGCCGGAGTTGCAGTGCTTTTGGAGCAGTATTGGTCTTATGCTTATATGCCCAGTATTTTCTGTATATAGCGGATCTATGACATAATTCTATCTCGAGAATAGTTAGACTGGTACCAGACTACTTTGGGGAGTATGAGACAGACTCTGAGATGGTTGAGGTGTAGGGTGGTGATCCCTTATACTTCAAGCAAGCGTTTGAGGAAGGAAGAGACTTTACAACTTGAGTTGGAGACGGAGTTGGCTCGAATCGCACCTCTTGGTGAAGAGGTGATAGGGAAAAGAAACAGAAGAAAGAAGAGGGGGAGTGACTCCGAGTATCCAACCACAGTCATTGCAGACACATAGTTTTAGCTTTATTTTATTTTTAGTTTATTTGAATTTCATAGCAGGTTATGTAGTCGTAGGTTCTTTCGAGCATAGACTCATCAAATAAATGTTAACGTGTAGTGACTTGTGGAAATAGAGATTTCGCTTTTAGTTATACACAGATGTTTGCTTATGTATTTGCTCATAACCAGATTTGGATTTTTATTTATTTTTGAGACCGCACCATTGAAGGCTGCCTATGTTCCCCTTTTACAAGTAGGGCTAAGGGGCTCAGGTCACCGTAGTTCATTTTTGATTGTAGAAAAGGGAGATAGAAGAGGGGAAGTAAGGGGGAAACAACTTTTTTTTCTTCTGAAGGTCGTTGTAGAAGACCGCTTTGAGAGGAGAGTGCCGCTTGCAGGAGAGTGTTGGTGGAGAGTACCGCTTGCAGGAGAGGACCATGGTGGTCAGTTGTAATAGCGGTGGAGCTTGTAAACTTTGACTGGGAGGAGGCTATTGTCATCCATGTATACCCAGTCTTTATTCTACTTGGCTAAGCGAACCGACTCGACGAGCTGTCGAATCTTGTCTTTCAAAACTTGGCAATCGTCAGTACCATGCCCTTCACTCTGATGATAGGAACACTTTCTGTTTGGCTCGCGGGTTTGCAGCATTGCAGTCTTCGGAGTAGAACCCAATTCTTGTATCGGTTGTAGCTTACCGAGCTTCACCAGACTTTTAAATATAAGGTCCAAGGGTAACTCCGAGCTTGTGTAATGTCGGAAAGGGATAGGGGATCTGGTTTGGTTGCAACTCTATGGCTCGATCCTCCCATGCGGTGGTCGCAAAAGTGATTCTTCATTTGGGTCATGGCTAGTTCACACTTCTGATTCCAAACTTCGTGTGGATAGCTCTGTAGTTCCCTAAGGACTGAGTCTCCCGTTGTTGTGAGGCGACTGATGTAGTGCAGTAGGCCTACGATCTTGGTCCTTTCATACTCTTGGTACGGGGGTGACATCAATATTAGTTCTATGATCTTTTCGGCATCAACCTCAAACTTCTGTCCCAATCTATACCCAAAAGCCTTTGTCTGGATTGTACCAAATATGCACTTACTCGGGTCAAGGAGAATTTTCTGCCTTCTCAGTATATTAAATAGCTTTCGTAAATCCTCAATGTGTCAGCCGTAAGGTCTCTTTGAATGCATGACCAAGTCATCTAAGTAGACGTCTGTATCCAATGGCGCTGCTGTTGGCACATGGTAAGAGATACCGATGTCTTTCCATTCTAGGAGTTGATTGGCGTGACAATAAGTACCCCATGGAGTGTGAAAAAGCAACTTCTCTTCTGTCTGTACCGCGGCGGGTATCCGATTTCTTCTAGGGAAGCCATCAAGGAATGATCGCACCTCTCTGTCTTCGGTAGCTTCTAGCAGTGAGTCGATGTCAAATGGCGAAAAGTCGTGCTTGGGACTCATTTCATTGAGGCTCATGATGTCTATGTGGACCTTCACTTTCCTTCCATACTTCTTTGTGGAGCTGATGTCTAGTAACCACCTCGACCAATATGTGGACTTGATGAAGTCCCTCTGTAGCAGTTTCTCTATCTCGATCCCCATGCATGGTGACCATTCAGGCTTAACTGGTTGTAGTCTCTGCCCAACTGACTCAGTGTCTGGCGTTGTCATTTGTTCCCATTCTCTGTCTGGTGTGTCGTCGGATGCCCATGGAAAGATGTCATCATACTCTTTGAGCAGCTTAATCAGCGCTTCTCGCTCTTCGCCTTGAAAGAAGCTCCCAATCTGTGTCCACTTCGGCTTTTTTTGTCTTCCTAGATTCACATATGTTTACACCTCATCGGCAGCTTGGGCTCGGCTTTCCCTTTGATTGATAACCTGCTCTGAGATTCCGCGGGATGTATTTGTCATTTAGTTCATCTGTGTCTGCCTCTTTTAATGAATCTTTATTAACTATTTGTATATCATTAGGTTGATTAGTTAATTTATCATTTATAAGAGTGGCTATAGCGGGATACTCGGAGAGGTCGAGGTTTTCATTAAGTGCACGGGGAAAGACAGTATTTGCAATTACATCGTAGTCTTTTGACTTGAGGTCATTAGACTTAGACGGCGACAAGAACTTATAAGTGAGAAATGAGGGCCTAGACGACCTAAGGGGACACGAATCTTTGGGAGACTCGGGGGATGGACTGACAAGCCCCAGATTCTCGATAGCAGTAGTCACAGACCCGCTTTCAATGACAACCACGATATCATCTTCTAGGCTCAAGTATTGGAACACGTCTTGGCCATCCCATGCTTCTATTTCCTTGGTTTCACCGACCAGGGGTTCATCGAGTGACACGAATTCGGTATCATAAGTCAGGACTTTGTTTACCTTGATGATGTAATCATTCTGGAAAGTGGTGATTCTGCCAGTGGTCCTTCGAGGCTCCATGTATCTTAGCTCTAAGTTGGCCCGGTCGAATTCGACATCTTTGTGTTGGGTTTCGTAGTCACATGCGCAGCGGAATTAAGCATTTAAAATTTAATGAAACCCAAAGCCCATAGATCCATTCATATGATTAAGTCAAATACAACAATATGAATACTAGAATACTAACCCTTTATGCCTTTGATTTTGCAACCTTGAATTCGATAGAGACTTGAAAACTTGATCACGATTATAGCAATAATCACGAACTTTGAAGATGATAAGTTTCACCCTCTAGCGGTATCCACACCACGAACGAATATCAAGAACACTTGATCTTGGTTGCTAGACCAAATTATGAAACACGTTTTCATAATTAATATGAACTATATGGAATTTTCTTTGTGTATAATTTTGTTCTTCAATCTAGGATTTCTTAGAACAAAATAAACTCTCTCAAACTCTTTGGAGACTTGCACAAAAGCATAGGTTCTGTTCTTGGCCGAATTTTGATGTTTATATACAAGTTAGACCTATTCCAAATAGGAAACTTGTGTCTAAACCTGTCCAAAATTCCTTTCCGAATCAAATTAGGAATCTGTCCCCGACAGTACTGTGTGGCCGCCCAAACTGAGGTGTGCGGCCGCCTAATTTCTTGTGCGGTCGCCCAGCCCATTTGGGCGGTCGCCCAAAGGCCCAGAAAAATCCAATTTTTCCAAATTTCCAATATAGTCCTTATTTAGGATTCGTTCTATTGTGTGTGACCCTCTAGGATTATACTAAGTTGGCAATGGGTTCAAACATGAAACCATAAGATATGATTAGGTTCTAGCAAACCGTCATACCTACCCAAATAGTATAACTAGATACAAGTTCGCATTCCTTTTAGAATATGTCATAATCCCTTTGTCCACGATGTCATTGAACAGAAGTCATGGTCAACAAGTCAACTTGTATTGTTCAATACTTTCTCAATTCCGAACATGTTGATAATCCAAATGACATTGATCCAATCAATCCATTTGAGTTTGGCCAAACATTTCATCAACATCATTCCTTCGAGGGGCCCAAGCTTGACATCTCTCCGAAGAGGGACAAATCCATTTGGCTTATTATTCTTCCCTACGTGAATCCAATCATGCCAATCTTACCCTTTATAACTACCGTGTTAAGGCAGCGTTTGAATATGTCAAACATAATGTTCATCAAGTGGAAGACTATAATAACTTCATGTCTAAGGATTCAAATAACATAACTAATATGAGATTTATATATGACATCGACCATGACATAAATCTCATACCGCGGGTCATGTCCAGTACCTTGTTCCAAACAAGTACCCATAAATCTAACATGATCATCCCATGATCATTTAGCCTTTATACTAGTGCTTAACAAGCTCTTGGGACGGAGATTATTATAAGCAAACACGAGCCATAATAATAATCTTATTATCTCTTTATCATTATGAATAAAATGATAACTTATACAACGTTTAACAAACGTGCCTAGGGCACCAACACCAACAATCTCCCACTTGCCCTAGGCCCAATTCCCTAGGTATCCAATACCCATGGACCTAACATGACCATCATGTTTAGCTTTGTGGAAGTCCCATTGTTTAGTGTGTCCGTAACGTTATCATTAGTAGGTACTTTGCATATATGTACGTCTCCCTTATCAACGATTTCTCGAACGATAAGAGAACGCCTAAGTATGTGTTTGGATTTAGGATGTGCTCTTGGTTCCTTTGCTTGGTCAATAGCACCAATATTATTTCTAATAAGGTCTATTAGTTTAGAAATGCTAGGAACCATCTCAAGTTCTCCAATGAACTTCTTAATCCAAACAGTTTCCATCGCAGCATCCAATGCAGCAACATACTTAGTTTTAGTCGCAGAATTAGTGACTGTACTCTTCTTGGAACCATTCCAACTTACAGCTTCACTATTATTTATAAAACTCGATTGCGATTTCTACCATTTTTGTCGGTTTGGAAGCATGCATCCGTGTATCCATATACATTGAGATCATCTTCCATCCCTCCACAGATCATAACAATTCTTTAGTCCTTCTTAAGTACTTTAAGAATTGTTTCACAGCCATCCAGTGATTCTCACCGATTATCGGATTAATATCTACTCGTCATGCTCCAAGCATTTAGATATATCCGGCTTAGTACTTATCATGGTATGATGGATCCAATTTCCGAAGCAAATGGCATCCCATGATTATTCTTCTCATGCTCATCATTTGTCTCAGGACATTTGAGTCTTTGCATAGAAAACTCCATGTAACATTAACAACCGTCCTCTCTTAGAATTTTCTTTGCGGAATCTTCTAATGACTTTGTCAATGTATGTACTTTGGCTTAATCAATTAGCTTCTTCGATCTATCTCTATAGATCTTAATGCCAAGGACATATGCAGTTTCATCCATATTCTTTATTGCGAAACACTTTTTTAACAAAGTCTTTGCAGACTAACGTATAGGAATTTCGTTTCCAATGAGCAATATGTCATCCACATATTTAATTTAAGGAATATCACTATGCTCCCACTAATCTTTTTGTATATACAAGGTTCATCTTCGTTATTGATCACGTCAAACTCTTTTGATTTATCAAAACGGAGATTCCAACTCCCACAAGTTTGCTTTAATCCATCCAATGGATTTTTGCAACTTTCATAATTTATCAGAATTTTCTTTGACTGTCAAAACCTTTAGGTTGTATCCAATACATCCTTAAGTGAGTTCCCGTTGGGGAACACTTGTTTTGACATCATTTTATCAATTTTCATATTCCAAATATGAACATGTGACTACGAGAATTCTAGTAAATTTCTTTGCTATCCATGTAAAATTTTCTCCAAGAAAACTCATTCCTCTCCTTTGGTTTTTACACCTTAGGTTAGAATGATCAAGTTCCAAACTTGATTATTACACATGGGTTGCCTTTTAGATTTCATGACTCCAAGTCATTAATCTAAATATGTGGAGTTGACATTGGATCTTTGATAGATGGTAAATACTTCATTCCAAATGAACTTTACCTCAACACTTTCTTTTCCGAAATATCCAATATTTCTTGCAATAGATTGTGTCCTATCACACACGCAAGTTCTTGTATATCTTTTGAACGGACTTTTCACGACTCCTTGTGAAAACTTGTTCAACTTCCATCTTAGGTTAAAATATATTTTCTAGGTCTCGAACCATTCGAGATACATTTTACTCCCACTGATTCTTTTAGAGACAAACCATTTATCTAGAAAAGTATCATCATAATCAACAAACCATTTGTTTCTTATGAGTAAAATTATATCCTCAAGTTTTCTTAGGATATCCCATGAAAATATATTAGATTTAAATGTGAGTGTGTTCCAGACAACTCCTTTCAAAAAGGGTCTCACCATCTTAAATCTTTATGAAAGTCAAACCAAGTTTTCTTTCACCATTTAACCTCTCTTGATGGAATTCAGATTAGTATAATCATAGCGGTTTTAAATACATAACCCCAAAATGAATAATGGAAGATCACTTTGACTTTGTCATCCAACGAACCGTATCCAATAAGGTTCTTATACTTCCACGCAGACATATCATTTAGAATGATATTCTTAGTGAAGTTAATTTGTGAAACCATTTCACAACTTTAATGATGACTGTCAAATTCTTGGTTTAATTATTCATCATCATGATCCAATCATAATTTTTGAATAGTTTTACCAAGTATAACCAAAATTCTCTTTTAGCATTTCTTCTTAATGCACCATACACATCGAAATGTATTAGGTCAATTAAGATATTAGCCTTTTACCAATCATAGTAAAGGATGTCTTGGTCCAAGTAAATAAGATTTGCATAAATCATGTGATTCCAAATCATATGACTTAAAACTCCGTCCCATGGAATTTTAGATATGCATCTTTTATTTATTTGATCAAAACAATAATGCATAAAGAATTTTAATTATTTATGTTATAGCCTTTATTACTTTGTTCTTCAAGATTTAGGATATAAGATTTATTTATATGATAACACAATGAAGTAAATCATAATAAATAAAGCACTTTTCTTATTCCAAACAAGAAATTAATATCCTTCATTATCTTTTAACAAAATAATGTCTTCTACTTCATCAGTAAAGTCACTTTACAAGTGTTCTACAAACAATGTTGCAACCATTGCATCATTACCGTTTGTAGATAAAACTTTACTATAAGTAGTCTTTCATTTTACTAATTATTCTGGTATCCAATACCCAATAATTAAATTTAGAAAGAATAATTTATAACATAAAATTCCCAAGTGGTAGTCCCACTACCATTCCTTTTATTGATCATCCAGAATTTTGACTACAATTCTAAATGGTCAATCCAATTGCCATTTTTACCAAATTGCATCAATTAGAGTTATTATTTTAACCATAATTATTTCTTTTAGGTTTGACAACTCTTGTCTTACCTTTCTTTTGGCACTTGGCCCTTTTCCTTATGAACCATGAGCTCTGGAGAACCATTCTCCAATATCTTCATCTTCGCAGTTTTTCAGCATGTTAATGCAACTCGAAGAAATTCTTATTCATTCTAAGCATGTTATAGTCCATCACAAAGTGATTATAACTCTTAGGAAATGAATCAAGAATAAGATTCATGGCTACTTCCAATCCAATTGGACTCCCAAGTTTCTCAAGATACTCTACGTAGTCATTATCTTAAGCGTGTGAGGTTCCACTTATTGCCCTTTACTCATTTTGCAAGAAGTGAATGCAATAATGGTTTTATACCCCTCTTGCTTAGATTGCTCTTTGAAACATGTAACTCAACTCCACGCCTATCTAATAGGCTTCCACAAGTTCCAAACTTTGTTGGAGTTTAAGAGCACATAATCGTGAGCATAAGACAACTCACATTCCTAGAATCATAATCATGATTCTTGTGATTGTCTACTCCGGCATTAGGTTCTTTAGGAATAGGCCCATAAAAAATGTACAACCCATCTTCTCGCCTTAGAACGATTCTTAGGCTCAGGATCCAATCCATGAAGTTTGTACCATTCTCTTGAAGTATTATCCTTATCAAGGATTAATCGCAACGATTTTAGTTGTCATCTACAACCAATGCAAAATTTCCAAAATTTTACAAGTACCAATCTCATTAAAGAGATAAATAATGTATTTTCAAAAAACACTCCCACTAAATTATATAACCTTCTTATACATCCAATGTATAATATAATTTAAATGGGCTAAGATGCAACTTTAATTTAATTTTAAGTCCGCTATGGCGGATTACACAAAATCAAATTAATTAGGTAGACAACCCTGTCAATCATATATCATATGACTCTTAGATCCTTTTATGAGATTCTTTTGAAATTGGGCTAAGATCCAACTTTAATTTAACTTTGAGTCCACGGAGGCGGACCGCTCAAAATCAAATTAATTAGGTAGACAATTTCTTGTCAATCATATCTCATATGATGCTTAGGGATCCAATTTTGAAAGCATGTTTAATCTCATCTTTTGCCTAAGGCCCAAAACTGTTTTGACGCCCAATTAAGTCTAACCATTTTAAACGCATGGTTGATGTGCCTCGCTAGGGCGCGCCCACATCATCCATCTTGCTCATACATAGATAAAGTTAATGCACCTCGCTAGGGCGAACCCACATTAAAATCGCCCATGCACTAACAAGTGTTTTAATCATGGCGTGGCAAAAAGGACTTAAAACTTTCTTGAAGGTTCATCACCATATAGCATACAACACATTTATGAGCACACAAGATAAACATGTTACGCATCAAGTTTAGCCACTAAATTAATCTCTATTAATTTAAGCACAACATTTATGTGTCATTAGTTTCTATATAATTATGAGGATGAGACTATTTCAACTTTGGTTATTATCTCCAAATCAAGACAACAAGAATGTGCGGTCGAACTAAGCCGTTAGGCAACCACAATCCCGCACTAACTCAAGAGACCAAGAAAGCAGTCCATGTGGCCGAAACTAAGCAATAGATGGTCTCGATGAACGTAGGCCAATTGCATTCACAATTCCACACGGATCTCCAAACTTTGAATCAAGAACTTTGTTTCTCAATTTTAGCAATTATGAACTCTTCATAATTCTAACTTCGTTTTATCTTTGAAACTTTGATTGCGATCAATTTTGGGAAACACAATCTCGATGAACGCAGATTAGCCATCCAAGACTTGAACCAATCTAGGAATCACAAGACTAAAACAAATAGGAAAATCAAACCCCAAGATCCACACTCAAACCAACTACCCAAAGCCCATTCCAGATCAGCAAGTCTGGTCTGGTTTTGTTACTGGTTCGGTTGGACCTCTCGAAAATTCCAAATTCCAATTTTAACCAAAAATCAGAACAGAATCAGTGAACTGTGCGGCCGCCCAAACTCTCCTGTGCGGTCGCCCAAACATGTGCGGCCGCCCAGGGATATTTATGCGGTCGCCCAAACGCATCAGAAGGAATTTTGAAGTTCGAAAATTTGTCTCAAAATTGTCTTTCCCCGATTATTAAAACCATGATCCAATCAGAATTAATAATCAAACAATTCAGAATCCATCATAATATTTATTGCGATTGAATCGTGCGATTAAAGTTGTAAAACAATAAACCACATAAAATCACATAACTGTGAATACCCCTTTCCGATGAAGCGACGCATGGGAAGTATCTTGTGATTATTTTTATTTACAAAGGGAATATTCTTAACGACATTAAAATTATGAGAGTCGCCACGCCGTTTTAATTAAAGCCAAAACATTGAAAAAAGCATTTTTAGTGGGTTCGGGGGTCAAATTACAACAAGAGAAGAATATTGAACGTTATCACTCCTATTGCCCGAATGATCGGTCTTTCTATCATGATGAATGTGTTAGTAGTGTGTTAGTGTTTGAGACCGGATCCGAAGATTGCCTACGTTCCTCTCAATGTGAGAAGCTCAGGTCAGCGTAGTTCGAGAAGAATTTAGAATAGGCAGAAGAATCAGGATCATGCATAATGAGGGGGGAATTACCTAAAGATTAGGGTTTAGAAGTAGTTCCTAGATCATCCTCGGGTTGATGAACCCTCGATCATCATCGGCTATGAAATAACATATAATTATGAAGATCGCAACCCTAAATATAGCATAAATAAGGTTTTAATCTATGAACACAACGAACATGCGAAGAACATATTATGAACATATGAATGAGCATGCAAAGAATATGAAGAAACTATGAATAAACATGTACGAACATGAATATAAAAGATCTACATTAAAAATAATGCAAGAACACGAAGAAAAAGTTAGAAAACTTACCTATGTTGGCAAGAAATAAACCTTGGATCTTCTTGAGTGTTTGAATGTTAATTAGAGAGAGAAATATTGTTTAAGAACTCCAAAACTCGGACTTAGAGCTCTCAAAAATCGGACCCTTAAACCAATAGCCTGGAGTGGTTTATATAGTAAACTGATGGGAGGATCTGATGGTCCAGATCATCCGGCGCAAGGTTGGCCGCCTGGCCATGGTTGAAGCCGGTTACAATGTTGGCCGCGTGGCCAAGATCAACGCGGAGCAATGTTGGCCGCGTGGCCAAGGCTGCCGGCTGACTTGATTCTTAAGCTAGGGTTTTTGCATGGTTTTAAGGAAACCATTTATTACCTAATTTGATAGATTTTGCCATAAATGAGATATTTTGGGAATCCAGGACAAGTCTTTGCAAGGTTTTTAATTCCTATAAAGTCCTTGTATTTTTGGGAAAGTCCTAATAAACTCATTTTCAGGTCGGGTACTAACAGTAGCCCCTCGGCGACGCTTCTTGCAAGGCAATGTGGGGTCGACGATAAAAGAAGGATCCGTCTGAAACATGAGTTTCAAAACAGATGAAAGGTAAGGGAACGGCTGGACCTTGGCAGGCGACCTACGTATCCGCGGGGGAATCAAGCCAAACGTAGTTCAAAGCTGATGGGAAATTGGGAATAACTGTCCTCTGGTGGGGAGCAACGTCTTCTGCTGGGGAAAATGCACCTGCTGGGGATGATAGATGACCGCGTCGGTCGGGTGGCTGGACCTTTTCAGGTTTCCTACGTATCCTCCGAGGAATCAAGCCGGTCGTAGTTCAGAGATCTACTGGGGATAAAACGAGATATCGGACTCCTGCTAGGGATAATAAACCTACGGGCACTATCCTGCATGAAGAACGAATTATTTGTAAGTAATGAAGTTATTTGGGAAATAAGGACTACGCTGTCTAAATAATCCCAAGATGGAATGGTAAACGCAATCAGGATCGCCAGGGCCCCTGCCGATTGCGCTAAAGTAATAGATGTCGGATCTCTCGCGAACAGAAAACGCCGAGGCTTCTGCCAACCACGATCGATCAAGGATACGTATGTCATAGAGGCGCCGAAGTCTCTACAACCACACGAATCTTAATAATAGATGTTGGATCTCTCGCAAACAGAAACGCCGAGGCTTCTGTTAACCACGATTGATCTAGGATGGTATGTCATAGAGGCGCCGAAGTCTCTATAACCATACGAATCCTAAAATAGATGCAGGATCGCTCACAAATAGAAACGCCGAGGCTTCTGCCAATTACGATTGATCTAGGACGGTATGTCATAGAGGCGCCGAAGTCTCTACAATCATACGAATCCTAAGCAAATATTTGGTGAAGAATGGAAATTTTAAGGGGATTTCCGTACCCAAAGTTAACGAATATCATTCAAAGTAGTGTTAAAGGCATTTAACATGAATTAAAGGGAAAAGGTCAAGGGCAAAAGTGGAATTTTATCTGAAGAGGCAAGGTTGGCCGCGTGGCCAAACACACTGAATTGCAAAAGTGGCCGCGTGGCCAAGGCTGCTGAGTGGTCAGATCTCCTTCACGCGGATCGCTGATCTGACGGCTGGGGTTGCAAGGGCAAACGTGGCCGCGTGGCTAAGAAGTGCAAAAGTGGCCGCGTGGCCAAGGATGCAGACGGGCTGACTCTTGGTCACATCACCAGAAACCCTCCCTCTTCTTCTTCTTTTCTTCTTTCTTCTTCTTCCTTCCTCCATTGACGAGTTAGAGAGAGAAATTTGAGTTTTTAGAGAGAGAAAGCCCAGATTTTGATAATTTTGAAGATTTCATTTCACCTAAATCTTTGAAGATATGGCGGATTGGATCAATGAGGCATTATTTAGAGATTTTCCGGGCCATGGTGGGTATATGATTCCACAACAGGAGCCACAAGGAGAGGGGCACGGTAATGCTCAGGGCGGAGGAAATGTAGGGGCTGACCCAGGAGCGGGCTTTGAAGCGGCGCCCTTGATTCCGCGGGGCGGTTTGAGACCACGAGCCGCGACTCGGAATTATCGCGATAACCTGCTGCGGTCCATGTTCGACCAAGATTACGATTTTTACATCGACTCTGAGCGTCATTGGTCGATGGGGCTTCCGGAGACGCGAGAGGTAAATTTCGAATTTTCATTCCTCTCCTTCTCGCACATTTGTATTTTTTATGCACATAATATGAAATGCTAGAATAATGGAATGCTAGAATTTAAATTGCTGGAATTGTAAATTGCTAGAATGGTAACATACCTGTGCTGTGTTTACCTGCAGAGGATCAAGGCTCGTGGGTCCACAGTGACTGTGGGCAAACTGTGGGCGTCCCTGCCGGAGGGACCGGGCGGTTTGCGAGCTCGGATCGAGGCTATGGGCTTTGGCCCATTCTTTGACAGTGTCCGTATGGTCGGGGCTACCCTGAAGGTGGCAGCGGTGATAGAGGTGTGCCGGGAGTTCTGGTGGGATACCACCCATACCTTCCACTTCAGTTGGGGAGAGATTACCATCACGCCGACGGATTTCGCGGCCATCACAGGGTTGAGGTTTACTGGCACCCCTTTGCCTTTTGATGAGAGCTTGGCAGAGCGGCGGGATTATAGACAGGCTCTGCTGGGAGTTGACACCGATCTGGGAGGAGGTGTCAAGGGTTACGGAGTGGAGGCCGGGAAGGTGAATCGCTTGGTGGAGGTGGCTATTGAGGCCTTTAGTAGGGGGAGTATGATTTGGATTGCTTGGTTCGGTTGTTCTTATGGTATAGCTTTTCGGAGATTTTGTTTCCCAGTGGGGCTACTGTCTGCCGGTACTCACTGCTAGGGGCTTTTGTGGACTTGGACTTGGTCGGTGGGATTTCTTGGGGTGGAGCCGGTTTGGCTGAGATTTACCGGGCTTTGGATCATTGCTCGAGGGCTAGCTCGTCGGCCTTTGACGGGTTCCAGTTCGCCTTTGAGGTATGCTCTTGACTACCCTTCTCTTCACTTGTTGAGATCTCTGTTCTATTTTTTGGTCTGAAATATCTCTCTTATTATATGCACAGGCTTGGGTGTACGAGATCTTTGGTGTCGCCCCTTTTCAGTTGGTGATGAGTGTTAACAAGGTTGTTCCCATCATGTCGTATTGGTGCAAGGGCAACAGGGCTCCTTCCCGTAGACACCGGGACAGGAAGACAGTGGATGCTGCTGATCTGAGGAGGGTGCTCGCGATGTCTGAGCCCATCGGGGTTAGATTTTACCCATGGAGCCCGGCCAACGAGGCTTCGGTGGGTCCCTATGTAGTGGAGTTGACTGCTTCTAGGGTTCTGCTTGTGGGTCTCACCGGGGAGGCCATGTATCTTGGGGAGAGGGTGGTTCGTCAGCACAGGGCTGGTGCGTTACCGTGGGCTCCTTATGATCCTCCTCGGGATATGCTCCGTCCCGCGAGGTTGGCGACTTTCTTGGCTCCCACTCCGGCAGAGCATTACAGGGGGGGTGATGATTATGCCGGCTATGTACGGACGCGGCTGGTCAGTCCACAGGTACGGGCTAGGATGCTATCGGGAGAGGGATCGAGCTCGGCCCGGTATGTCGGTCGGAGTCGGCCTTTGGTTGACATGCCCCTTCGCTCGAGTAGCGTGAGAGTGGTGAGGGGAGGCCGGGAGGTGGAGCTTAGCTTGGAGCCGACTGATGCAGATCTTGTTGAGGAGATATTCATTCCTCCGCCCGACGCTGGGGTACGGCTTTGTGCTTTATATCAGTCATGTTCGCACACATTTATTTCTTTCTGCATTGTAATCATTGCCTTGGTTTCACTTTCAGGTGACTCGGGAGGCCTACATCCGTTCGGCTCGGCGGGAGAACGTGTTGATGCGCTTACTGAGGGAAGCGTACCATTCATGTACTTGTCAGAGGGATGACGTTGCGTCACCCCAGCGTCGTGAGCGGTCTCCGAACGGCGCGGGTTCTTCTCACACTGGTGGTCGAGCGGTCCGGGGATGGAGTTCGGGTGCCGGTAGCTCTCGGGCTTTAGCGCGGCGTGGAGACACCACGGAGGAAGATTCTGATTAGGCGGGGTCCGCCTTTATTTCCTACACTGTTAGCTAGCAGAGAGCAGAGGGATATGTATATATAGAACAGATGTACAAAATGCATGTATGTATATTATGTTCTAAAATGCAAATTTTATTGTGGGAGCCTACTTGTGCAAACTAGTTAATTTACAAATGTTCCTAATTTTATACAATGCATGAGCCATGGGAGGGGGAAGGTACGTAGTTGCATGGATCCGTCACGGAGTGGGAAGAAACAAGCTGGATTTCTGCATGGAGCAAGGTTGGCCGCATGGCCATGACGAGGCTAGAACAATGTTGGCCGCCTGGCCATGGCAAGATCCGCTGCAAAGTTGGCCGCGTGGCCTAGGACGAAGTTGGCCGCCCGGCCAAAGGCAATATCGGCCGCGGGGCCAGGGGCAATGTTGGCCGCGTGGCCACATCATGCGCCGCCTCCGGTTTTCCTTTCCTGGCAAGAATCGGGAGTTGTGCACTATTTAATGAACCCTTTGCAGCCATACAAACGTACCAGCAACCTTTTGAGCAGTTTTTTGAGTTCCTTTTTAGCCAATCTTCTTGCTCTTTGCTATGGATCAAGAGGCTAGAATCACAAGTCTTGAGAAGAAAGTCTTTATAACCTCTTTGGAGAAGTGGGTTGCCAAACTTCCTAGTTCTAGTCGTAGGAAGCTTGATGAACGGTATGGGATAAAGTGTCTTTGGTCACTTTTGCACATGAACTCCAATATCAACCTCTTGCAAGCCTGTGGAAGATTTTGGAATGATACCCTCCATGTCTTCAATTTTTCATTCAACGAGATAACACCCACTTATGAAGACATCGTAGCATTATGTGGTTACGAAGGGAAGGGTAAAGTTGCCTTGCCTTTTGACTTCGTTTGCTTGAGGGACAAGTTGGTGACCTTTGGCGTACCCGTGGATGACTTTGATAGGTATGCTAGGGGCGGTTATGTCGACCTTTCTTGGATGCCGCAACACTTCATGCATGCCGACGTGACATCTGACCGCTCCTTGGACCATCTTGCACTGTGCTTGTTCAGCTCTATCCTTTTCCCTTCTGAGGTGGGATTTGCCAGTGAAGGATGTTTGGGTATGGTGAACTTGGCTCGTTTGGGTTATGATATTGTACCGGCCATTCTTGGGGAGATGCTCTGTGGATTCCCCATCTCGCGGCTTATGGTGGGATGCCTTGTGGTAGTGATAGGCTTTTGACCATGTGGTTGCAAGAGCGGCTTCGAGTGAATAAACCGGCGGCTTCTCTGAAAGTGGCCCCATGGATGCACCGCATTAGAGGCATGGTGGAGCGGTTTGAGGGTATGACTCTCAAAGGTTGGGAAAATTATTTGGCGGAAATGGTGACTGAAGACATTCAGTGGGTGGTGCCCCATTGGCACATTCACTCTGTGAGGGAGAAACAAGTGGGACTTCACATGATCAAAGTTCCAACCCTTTCTGGGACTACCTTTTACTATCCCTCTAGAGTGCTTCGTCAGTATGGTTTGGTGCAGACCATCCCGGAGGGTTGGGACGAGGAGAGAGATGATTTTCCCTTTGGGGTACTTCAGTTGGATGATAGTGCCTCAGTCCTTCTTTCTCAGATGTGGGGCGAGGCTGGCTTCAGTCGTAGGACCTTCCTCACACGTTCTAGCAACACCTTCCTGCCACGCGAGTATTTGGATTGGTATATGGGGAGACTTGGGCATGCGGAGCAGACTCTAGAGACCCTAAGGGGCACTATCTTGGGATCCTGTGCTCCAAGTTCTTCATTGAGAATTAAGGAGGCTGAGGCTTATGAGAGGAGGATGAGTAAGCGCGTGGCTAACGGAGGCGGAGAAGAAGTGGGGGTGTCAAAGAAGAGGAAAGGCGAAGAGGCTCCTAATGGCAAGGCTAAAGGTGTTAGCAAGTTAAAGAAGATTTTGCGAGAGTCCTAGCAAGAAGAAAGTTCGCCGTGGGCAAAGTAAGCAGAAAGAGACCGAGGGCACAAATGGCACTAAGGAGTAATCCCGAGCGTCTCTCTATAGTCATGCAGACACATTAGTTTAATTTAGTTTACTTTTGTTTTAGTTTCAATTTCAGAATAGGTTATTTATTCAAAAGGCATGTCAAGCTTAGACTCATCAAATAAGTGTTAACATACAATGACTATGGAAATAGAAGTTTTTGCTTTCAGAAAATACAACTTCTATCTTTATTGCTTAACAAGATTTGGATGTTTATTTGTTTTTTAGACCGCACCTTTTGAAAGGCTGCCTACGTTCCCCTTTTACAAATAGGACTAAGGGGCTCAGGTCACCGTAGTTCACTCCAGTCAGACTAGAATGATTTTAAAGAAAGGGAAGATAGAAGGGGGAATGCTCTAACTTTTGTCTAGACCGCCCTTGCGGGTTTTCGATCTAGCGAGCTTTGTACGCACCCTTATTTTGCATAGACCGCCCTTTGCGGGTTTTCAATCTATCGGGCTTCTTTTTGCGTAATAAATATTTTTTTTTTTTTTTTTTTTTTTTTTTTTTTAGAGGGGAGTCTAGTCATAGTATCGTCTGAGCTTCTGAGGCTGACTGGTTCCTTGAACGGGTTGCCATCCAAATCTGCCATTCTGTCTAGTCTTGTGGCGCGTCCCTGACTTCGGTCATTGCATTGACGCGTTGCTTTAAATCCCCTATTTCTCTTGAGATGTCTTGCGTTGTTTCTGCAGTCAGGTGCGAGGGTGCCTCCGAGTCGTTCTTCTCATAAGGCTCGATTTCGCAGCAACCGAGGAGTTCTAAGTTTTGCCTTCCCTATAGAACCAAAATCCTCTCACGCTGGTGAGCATGTTTGCGTCCATCAAGCCTTGGATTCTCCTTTGTAGAGCGACACAGTCGTTGGTGTCGTGGCCTTCGTCTTGGTGGTAAGAGCAACTTTTGGTAGGTTCAAATGGTTGAAGGGGTGGTAATTCGGAGAGTAGTGAATGTTCTCCTAGAGGCTGCATCTTGCCCATTTGTCTCAGTTGGTCGAATAATTTTGTGAAAGGGGTCCCCATTCTTGTGTATCGGTGGACTGAGAGGGGGTAGTTGTCCAAAAACCTTTGCATTTTTTCACTGATTTCTTTTTCCTGGCGCGAAGGCCACGATTCTGTCGTTGGTGTTGTGGTCTGGAGTTCATTCCCATGTGCCGGGTGCAGGATTGGGGTATTCGCGAGGTACTCCTTGAGGCAGCATAATGCGAACTCACATCTCGAACTCCATTCTTGGTCGCGGGCCCTTTCTATTTCTCTGAGTGTCGGTTCCCCACTGTTGTGAAATGGTTGAGGTATTGCAGTAACTTGATGAGTTCTTCCTTTTTGGCTTTGTTCCGAGGAGATTGCATTCTCAACACGGCTCGAACTCGCCGACTGATGGTCCTCCCCGAAGTTGTGGAGGGGGTCGCTTCTTGGTCCTCTTCAATTGTCTCGACCTGGTTATAGCCGGCAAACCCATCAACGAATGACTTGGCCTCATAATGGGCGGTCGCGTCCGCTAACATGTCGATATTGGCAAGGGGAAGTCATCCTTTGGCGTAGCTTTGTTGAGATCCCGAAAATCCACACACACTCTGACTTTACCCTTGGATTTCTTGACAGTCACCAGATTTGATAACCACGTTGGATACTCGATCACCCTGACAAAACCCACACGGAGTAGCTTCTCAATCTCCTCATTCACTTGCAAAGACCATTCCGGCTTAATACGGCGCAACTTCTCTTGACTGGCTTAGCGTCTGGTGCTGTCGGGATTCTGTGCTCTACGATCGAGTTGTCGAGCCCCGGCATGTCCTTATAAGACCATGCGAACACATCCACATATTCTTTGAGTAGCTCAATCAGTGCTTCCCTTTCGGCTCCGCTGAAGAAGCTTCCAATCTGCGTTTCCTTAGGCTCGGCTTCGGTTCCCAAATTCACGCATGTTAACACCTCATCGGCAGCTTGGGCTCGAGATTCTTTTTGATTAATAACCTGTTCTGAGATCTCTTTAATGTATTCATCATTTAGTGTGTCTGTGTCTGCCTCTTCTAATGAATCATTATTAACTAAGTGTATATCATTAGTTTGATTATTAGCCAATTTATCAGTTAAAAGAGTGACTATGGAGGGATACTCAGAAAGGTCGAGGGTTTCATTCATAGCAAAAGGGAAAATAGCGTTTGCAACAAGATCATAGTCTTCCGACGTAAGGTCGTCAGACTTAGAGGAAGACTCAAATTCAAAATGTAAAACACTAGACTCTGGGGACGGGGATTTTGGGTGAGTGACAGGAGATGCTGCAGGAGCGGCGACAGGAGAAGGAGTAAGCCCCAGTATTCCCATCATAAATTCCGGAGTAGCTATAGGTCCCTCAATGATGCACCAATTCTTGAGCTTGTCCCCCATGGGTACCACCAATGTCCTTGGGTCCACCTTATCTTCAGAATCGTCCCCGATGACGGCAACCATGTCTTCGTGCAGCCCCAGATTACCCATATGTTGAAGCAGATATTGGCCGTCCCACGTCTCAGTCAAACTTGGAGTTTCTGCGGCTTCTACTGCTGGCTTGTCAAGGGTTGTGGCTTCAAGTTGATCTGCCAAGTCATCTGCAACCTTGGTGGAGTACTCATGCCTGATGGTTCTAACTCTGCCCGTGGCTTTGTCATATTCCATGTAAGTCAGCTTCATGTTGGACCGATCGAATTCCACATCTCTGAAGATCTCGAACCCTTTCTGCAACTTTCCGGTGTGGTCAATCCATGGCTCTGCGAACTCAAAACACGAAAACTCCTCACCTTCCCTGACAAAGTAGCTATTCAGGGACAGGCGGTATGGCCGCATTTCAGGCTTTTTGTAGGGAAGCTTCATCTTTTTAAGCAATTCTATCCTTTGTTGCTCCATCTTGTCTTCAAGAGTAAGGGTGTATCCTAGACCGAAAAACCCTCGATGATTAATCTCTTCAACCAATTATGTGGGGCCTTGCAAGTTCTTACCTAGCCCCAGTCCGGTATAAAACCCATGTTACGCAGTATCTTGACAACAGGTGCTACTTTGTCGTTGTTTTGGTGAGGTCGATGGTGCAGATCTGTGCTTGAGCGACTATTTCGAAGCCATTGAAGAGTCGGCTCTCTTCCCCATGCTGAATCTGTAAGACAGGAATGCCCTTGGTGTCCGTCCCTTGGGCAGTTACAAGATCACTGTAGATGATGGTCACTTCATTACCGGATTGAAACTTCACACACTGTGCAGGAAGATGGGACCGCGCCCGACTGATGTAACCATGGGCGGCCAAGGAGGAGTGAGAAGGTTGCTGGGATGTCTATGACGTGGAAGTCGGTCGGCAGGATCTTCGTTCCGATGGTAATGGCAGGGTGACTTCGCCTATCACGGCGCGGCATGTAGAGTCATAAGGTTTGATGGTTTCTTGGATGGGCGTAAATCAACACCATGAACGCCAACCACATCCATCATCCTCGAAGGCAGGATATTAATAGCAGAACCATTGTCAATGAATACACGGGGAATCTTGTTGCCATTTACTTCGACAGTGATGTACAAAGGCTCATTATGATCAACTCCGAACACTGGCTTGTCTAGCTCCGAGAAAGTGATGATGTTTCCATAGTGGATATTACCAATCATGTGGGTGACGTCCTCCGGGTAATAGTGGATGGTACCATGGTGGCGGCGAGGTTTTGCTCGAGCATGAGGCGATGGGCTAGGGAGGAGGTGAGTAGGGACATAGTGAAATATGGGCTTGGGTTGTTTGAGTTGAGTGAGGATAGGGTCTTCTTTGTCTAGGTCGGCTTGCTCGGGTTCCTTCCCAAAGACTTTCTTTGCACCCTTCGGGTCGGATTGGTACACTTGACCGGATCTTGTAAGGAGACAAACTTCTGCACGTAGCTCCTCCAAAGACATGGCGTGTCAGGACAAGGGGGCGAAACTTCGGTCTTTTCGGCCTCCTCGAAGATTTCGGCCAAGAAAGAGGTTGAGAGGGTTTGGACTCTCTTCCTCTAGAGATTCGACTTCACTTACTAGTTCTTCTAAAGACAACAAGTAGCAAGAAGATTCTTTATTATTAGTCATTGAAATACAACCATCTCATCACAGTCCGCCACAACAGGCTGGCCGGATCAGTGATCTCACTAAGTTCTACCATGAGTACATTGCTAGCTACATAATCTCTAGGGTCTTCGATTACTCCCTTGTGGATGAGCTCTTGTACGGCTTTCTTGAGTTCGAAACATTCTTCGGTAGTGTGCCGGTGCACTTGTGGTAGTGGCAAAACTTCGACAAATCGCAACCAAGGCGGGAAGGTGTCCTTCTAATGGTTTGAGCATTTCTAACGTCACAATGCCATGAAGACATCCACCATCGTGAGCCCTATCTTGTCAAAGGCATCCATGAGCTCTAGGATACTAATCTCGCATGTTTGCACCATATTTACCCCACCCCCATTGTTGGGAAGAGGGTTATTCACCACATTAGGACCCTTCGGCTTCTCAATCTTCTTGTCATTGATCAACCCTTGTACTATGCGCTTCAATTGAATACAACCATCCGTTGTGTGCCCGATGTGCTTGTGATACTTGCAGAACTTGGAGGCGTCCAAATCACTTCTTGGGTAGGCAGGTTGGTAATTCTCTAACGGCTTGATAAGACCTCTCTTGACTAACACGTCAAAGACTTCCCCATAGGCATTCCAAAATCGTCAAAGTTCTCCCTCTCTCTTTGCGGCGGAGCCCCATTCCTTGTCACGGCTTGAACATCTAACGGGGCCTCTTTCTGGACCATATTCACTTGGCCGACGGCCTCCTTTCCACCCCTAGGAGGCGCAGGCGCAGTAGGAGCCTTGTAGCGGAAGGAATTATTGTTGTGGCCTTTGGACTTTCCTTTGGTGCACAATCCCAGTGAACCCTGCTTCGTACCTTACTCCGGCGTCAACCATTTCCCGCAAATCAGGGAAGTACCCATTACCTATAGTGCTTTCATCTCCGGTAGCAAGCACTTGTAGAAAATCTATTTCTGTTCCTTCGCCTTTTGGTGGATATTGGACCTCACACAACCGATGGTTCACCTCTTGTAAAAA